>JARJDV010012262.1:0-12757 GCA_030264675.1 Anaulacaspis nigra | reverse complement strand
TTGTTGATAAAAAGATAATTGACTTGCGAGCCAATGTCCTCAAAAAGTTAATTAATGATTGATAGTCAATTATGCATTGCATTCGAGTGCGTTTATAAAGTTGTAAAAACGAATAAAATTGTCATTTTTATCGTGCACCCAGATCAAACAAGACAGAGGTGGAAGGAGGAAGGCTTAGAAGTAATATTGTAATAATAATATGTGTTTGGTCTTGATCCCTCGAAAGCTATACGCTTGTCATGCTGCGATAAAGACATTGGTGCGTTTCTCATCTGCGTATAACAAAAAACGACATTTTAACCGCATAACATGCAACGAAAAAGATGCAACAAGCTGAGCGAAGAGAACGGACATGACGAGTCGAATAATACGATGAATAAACGTGTGTGCGCTATGCTGTGATAGTTTGTCCGCACCGTTGTTTGCCGTTGTTGTTGTTGCGCGCGTATAAATATCATGGCTTGCTCTTTTTTGTTGCTCGTTTTATGTAGTTCAATTCACCATCCGCGGACGGCGCGCAACGTAAATAAAAAGAACGTTATACGAGGCAAACATCTCCAAAGATACAACAAGGCAGCGCGGAGAGATATCGGTTTGTAGGGGCTAAATCGAAGAAGTGGAATATGTCACTGAGTGCTTTTATACGTCGCGCCGCTTTTATTTTATTGCGCGATGCGCGGCGTGTGCGTCTTATTTAGTTTGAAAGAAGGCAATCATGAGGAGTTTGTTCGGCTCCATAGGACACAGTCGCCTGTGTGATAGGCGCTCGGACACGTATTCGCCGATAAGATTCGCATTTTCCGAGGGTGCTCACTCGTTCGGTTGGTTGGTTGGTTGGGCAATATCGGCGAACGTAAATCATTGCAGCGAGCACACGGGTTAAACTTGGGTGCCTTTTATGGGTATGTAGCCTAAGTGAGTTTGAGTTTGAGTTGAAATTGTACGTACACGAAGAAGAGTGCGCCCGCGCTATATGGCGAAATGTAATCCTGCGCGCTCGTACGCCACGGGAATATCAAAACGTAGCTGGCTATTAATTATCCTTTATTTGCTTATCTTTGTGTTACGTCGCTAGTTTTGTTCGCAGTGTACCGAGTATTCTCATTCTTCAAGCGCAACAAAACTAATAAAACGAAGACGACCACATTGTGCTAGACTCCCAATGACAACTTTAAATAATAAAATTAAATTGAATCTTTTTCATTTACAAATTCAAAAGTCCTATCAACATAAAAGGCACCGCAAAAATTTCTTGCAGTATGAGAATAAAAAATATAACGAAGAAGAATTAATGGTTTCGCATTACTATCGATTGTAATAATTAGGTGTCATTATACGCATGTGGAAACGAGTTGAAACAGAATTGAAACACAAACCCTCGACTGCATATGCATATTCTCGGCGATATTATTATTCTAATGCTTCGTGTCGTGGACACGCGAAACGAGTGTGCGCGCCGCTAATTTCCTCGCTTAGTTTATGCTTCCTAAGTGCATTAGATCGACGTCTCCGACGACTGGGACGACGACGACGCATTCACGTGTGCATGCGATGCACATGTGCAATGCACGCCGAATGCCTCGAGACAGGAACGTCCAAAGAAATAATCATCGCGCGCCGCGACCCGGCCACATTAACTGCCGTGTCGAGTTTATTTTCATGCGCTGCATCTCTCCTTCTTCGCATTGCACGCACCAACAACATAAACCGTTTGACTAACTATCTCTCAAGTCGTTTGCCGTGCGGCGAGAAAGATGCTGGAAAATTGCAAAATTTGAATGCGATGTATAAAGACATACACGCTCGATGCGTTCGCATAAATATCGACGCGTAATATGTTTAACGATATTTGCGACGCATTTACGAGAATAATTAATAATTAGCGATTTCCATTTGATATTATGATGAGTGCAATTGCACAGATGCGCGCGCGCTATTATTGATTTCTTCCTTATCGCTATAAACAGCGTGTGCACTGTTAGGTGCCAATTAGAAACGTGGATGGTGATAAATGGACGATTCGATTATTATTATTATTCTTATGATTATTACTATTGCACCTCGAGGGGGTTTTATTACAGATGGTGTGCATGAGGTGAATCTCAATCGTGGGACAATTTACGTTGTCGGATTCTTGCGTTGCGTCGTGCTTGAAGTGAAATAATCAATAAATAATCATTGATCAAGATGCAGATGCACATGATAAGTAATTTTTCGAGCCTCAATTAAATTTAAATGTGTTTTTTGTTCGTAATTTCTCGTTTAGAACGTCTTGAACGCGCAGAGCAACTGAATTCATTAATTAGTCGGTTAATGAGTAGCCCCGGAATAAATAGTTCATTAAGTGTGCGCGCATGAAATCGATCATTTTCCGATGTAAATCAAACAAATCGGCGGCGCGCGCGCACGCACGCACATAGAGTGCGCGATGATTGTATTTATTTATTTATGCAGTCGTGCGTACGCTTGGCAAATGAGGGATTGGCCAATGCGCATTCGCACATAATTCCGGTTTCCAATTAAAACGCTTGCGCTTGCGCGCGCACAGTGGTAGCTGCGCGGCAACCACCGCAGATAAATCGATTACGCGAAAACGATCAATAAAAACGCACACTTATTGCTAATAAACGCAATAAAAGCAGCGTGTGTGCATTCGACAATTTCATGCGCCATTCGTTTCTTGCTGTGAGTGTATTGCGCACTCGCCACACTCGGCTGCTTATTTATACGTTTTATATGCGCGCATGCGTAATCTATTTATATTTAATGAAATTAGAAAGAAGAGGAGGATGAGTAAATTGTTTCGTAAATAGCTTTATTAATTTCAAAGTCGTACGAAACGACAACATAAAACTAAATGTCGCTTGTTATTCGCACGCGCGCGTGAGCACTTTTCTTTTTGGTTTTTGTTTAAATTGAAGAAGATAAAGCGAACGGTTATGTAGATGATGTGTGATAGCTGATTAGACTTAAGACGGGCATTAGTTAAGCGCAAACGCGCATGACTTATGAGCGTGTCATCTGTCACTTAGTGATGCGGCGAATGAAGGCATGAAATGGCAAAAAAGCGCGTGCTCGCGTCTGCTTTGGACTAATGTGAATTTTATTCACGACATCCCGGACACGAACAACTAAGCACTTTAGGCGCGCGCGCGCCGCGACGATGTCGTGTGCTCACATTTGCTCTCGTCGTATCCATGATGCACCCAGTGTGTGGTGTCTTTGATGGCGCGCGCGGAATTTCTGTGTCTGGCGGCGGCGCACAGTGGTTACATCTTCACCTGTGTACTGCCAAATCATCTCTTTTAAATATGTGATATCATGAATTCTCCGAAAGTCATTCGATTAGCAGATAAATGCTTATCACAAAGTTGTAAACATTACTTCGATTTTTATTGTAGTTTGGTCAGAATCCAGCGTTAAAGTTTTATGGAGACATTAGTAAACAGGACAATGTAAATGTGTTTCAGCTTTTCTGTGGAAACAACAATTGAATTAGATGGGGTTCGGTAGGTGTTACTCTCATACTGAATAACGCACACGGACTGAAAAAAATTGCATGAGTGTCAGTTTTTGATCACACGGACGAGGGATATTCATGAGTGTCAGTTTTGACTCCACATTAGCACCGCTCGCCCTAGATCTGTTACCAGCGGTATAACGTATACACCGAGTGCTTTTATCACGCATTAAACACATAAGTTTAGATTTTCGATTACTGATTAATTTTGGTCAAGTGACAGCGGATGTTCTTAAATTACAATTAATATAAAATTTATTTCCTAGTGATTTAGTAAACCATGCAATACACAAAGATTACTATATGCATTTCTTCTGTTCAAATCTATCAAGATATTCTCATGGTTAACCAAAACAATATCCCAAAACTTGAGTAGATCATCATGAACACGATTAAAGTTTGGGTTAAATCGCGAAACCGCAAGTACTTTATAACTCTAAACACTTCTGAACAAATTTTCACAGGTTCTCGATATTCTAACTAGGTACTAAAAAATCTACACTTTAAATCAGTGATTCCGAAAGTGGGCCATAACACCCCCGCGTGGGAGCTAATTCACTCCAAGTGGTCTGCGATTATTTGAGGTAAGAAATGTTAGGTAAACGTTAATTTATGTAACATTTGGGCGCTAAGTAATATTAAGAGGTAGCTGAGTATATATTTTGTTAAAAAGAGTGTTGATCAATTGATGACAAGGTTTTGCATTGAGTAAATAAATAAGTGAATAATTTAAATATGAATTTCATTACGGAACAAATAATATAAATGGTAAGATTGAACCAAATTGTTTTTTGTCTGAGAGCTACACAACGAAAGTAAACGTGTAAACGACTAATGGGTTAGAAAGGGTAAAATTAAGGTTCGAACAAATTTAAAATATCACAGTTTTAAAGAAGGTTCTTTGGCAGTAAGAATGTCAAATTGGAACCACTGTGCGGCGCCAATAACGTGCAACGCACAGTAGCGCGACGTCTGCATTATTAAAGCGTGCCAGCTATTTATTTAATGAGAACAATTTTATCCGGTGGCGTTTGCGCGCTAATAGACTCCTCGTATTCTTCACATTTTTCGCATACGAGCCCAATAAATATTTATAAACTCGAGCATTCTGACTCAAGTCTTTGAAGTTCAAGTGATGTACAATCACTCGTACGTTGAATCGGCGTTATTTATTCGTGCACGGCGACGCTGCACTTACAAGGCAATTAATTAACGTAATGACGCATAAAATTATTAATTAATTATCTACATTAATTTATGGCTTAATCGTTAACTCGTACATATTTTTTGTCCGAAATACGTCAAACATACATGTTAAATCTTTTATTAATGCCATGGAATTACTTGCAGAAATGGAGTTAACGATTTTTTACTTATCCTTTTCATTCAGGGCTACCAACTTTTAGTTTTCTGGGGAAAAAGCATTCGTCTATGCTCGTGAATGATCGGATATATCCTTCCCTGCTAAAATGCCAACTTTTAAAGAAAACTAAACTTTGAATTACAACTCTGACCAGATTTTTCATGCGTTAATTAATTACATTAATTGGACAACTCCCTAACAAGGCTTGAGGTGGGTTATTTCAATGTCGTTATTGCTGAATTCTACTATATTTTTCCGAGCCTTGACGTAAAAGTTTATGCTGCGTTGTTAAAGAGTTTGAATGTCTAGTCACGTTTGTTTGTCGATTTTCGCATTGACGTTGGCATATGTACATGGGTGCCCGGGTGCATTACGTGCACCCTGCGAATGCGCACATCGGATTTACGAGAAATCCACGTGTCGTGCCCGTCGTGCGGCAGCAAACGGCAGTCGAATGGTGCTGCAAGGAGCGAAGAACATCAATATATATGCGCACGATACGCGATCTTATGTCGCATATTTGCTTAAACGGTTCTCCCGTTCGGCTGGCAGACGACGCGCGACGTGGCACACACGAACGCAGCATGCAGAAAATGCATTTACGCGTCCAAGCGTAATATGGTAGCCTTCACATAATTTGTAAGATAAGAGAGAGGTGGTTCGCCAACAATGCGTCGAACCGGATATCATCGCGCATCATCCTCCAAGTGGTATAATTTTCGCCATATTTATTTATCCTTTAAGCGCTGCGTTCGCTTAATTTTGCACTTTCTCGAACATTCGACGTTGCGCGTGCGCGTTGAATCGTAAGTAATAATAACAGGGCTGTTGCGTTGCGTTGCGTTGCGTTGCTTGATTCCGAATTGATTGCACGAATCCGCCTACTCTATTGTTTGCGCATTGATTGTCTTCGCATCGCCGAAGCTGATAAATAATTGCAGTCCGACTATCGGTCGTCGCATCTCGACGAGATTTATCTGCCCCCACCGGTGAACAAATGGCCATTATGCGGCGTGCGCGTACACACCGGATGGATAGATATTGCTATCGCGTGCTATATATTTTATTATAACATTTCGCTTTCTTCGATTATCGTTTCTCTTCGCGCTGCACACGCATGCAGAAAGCGCGCTGCTATTATTTATAGGAAATTTATTTCAACTTTTACTAAATGCGAAATTCAATTATTGCATCGAGTGTGCGCTCGTTATTCGCAACATTTCGCTTGTCGATAATGAAGGATTATTATTTTATTGCTTCCTGCTGCATGCGAACTATTCGCGACGGTGTTATTAAAATCAGCATAAATTAAATAACAGTATAAATCACGTTAAATCACTCCGGCATGTTGGACACTGTAATGCATAAATATTTTAAATTATTACAGATCAATAATTCATTTAATTACCTTATTGGTACTTGCCTTTATTACATAATATAATTAAGTACTAAAAATATTATTGATATGCTATACATTTTTAGGTTATGTTTAAGCTCGCTTTATACAGTAAAGTATTTAAATGATTTCCGCAGATGCTTAATTTTTCTAACCTAATTTTACGCGACACCCAAATAAATTTATTCCCTGCTAATTTTGGGAGGATAAATAAATTCTTAAGGGCGCTTTAGGCGTATAAAATTTCTGAAATATGTTTACTTTAATGTACTACTTGCCTATTATCCTACTCGTGTAAACTCGAATTGAACGTAGTTTAATACAGCATTAATACTAAAATTTAATAACTCTTTTGGTTACGACCATTATGAAGAAAACAAGCCAACAAGGAGTGGATACATAATAAAGAAATGAACAGTTAAAGAGTAAACACACATGGAAATCTCACAACAGCACTATTAAATGGAGATTTGTAAAGTGCGCGCGCACGTACGGATTGCTCTTCGGCTTCTTCTTCCTCATCGCGACGTTCGTGGTCCTGCCGATCGCACGTTTGTTCCCTATTGGCGCAGCAACAATGGGGACTCCCGACAAGTCGTAAATTATGTTGAATCCTCGTCGTCCGCATTTTATTGCTATAAAATGTGTATTCAATTACCGAAAGTTCGGCCATAAAATTGGATGAGTTACGTTGGTGCGAGAGCAAGCGTGCGCACGGATTTCCATGTGTGGCCTCTCATGCGCTATTCATGTCAATTCCGTCTTAAGTCATCTTTCTATTAAGTGCGCGCGCGTTCGAACAATAAATACAAAAACAGCAGCAGCAACAGCGCGGCAGCAAATTTATATTTTGTTCCAAGTTTTAAATCACATTTCCTTTATGCAGGCCTACTTTATATACGCATGCGCGTATATTAATGGCGCCTGCGCGAAGGGACGCAGGAAGAGTTGTTGTATGTAAACTCGAGAAAAGTTATGGCTTAAATTACACCATAAAAAGTATTAATAACACTCGGTGCGCGGCGGACGAATGAAATATTTCTCATTAATTAACAGCTGTTTTAATACATTCTTATTAGCGTCCAAGACACACGAGAGCAGATAAAGATGCCATGCAGCAAGCAACGAGCACTTTGCAAGAATTCCACCATTCGAGTTTATAATTATTTCTATGTTAATTGGATTAGTGCAATCGTATATTACACGGCACGGCGATTAGGATGCACTCGCTCGTTCGCCAGCAGCGAGGGACGATGTGTAATAACATCTTCACTTGCATGTCGCGCCGAACCGCATTGAACATGTAATAATTTACAAGAAATATTGATGTGCGCACAATCAAAGAATGCGGCTCCACGAGCATCAGCATATATTGACGTTAAGTACGCGTACGTCGGATTAAAATGCGCGAGCGTGTGGCGCAGAAAAAAACCATACGCACGCACACACACACAAACAACGAGAATCATCATTATTGACGGGGAAAAATCCACTTCCAAGAAGAAGCAGCATCAACAACGCGCATATCTATGCAGATTGCGCCGCGTGGAAATTGTCATGTAATTCCAAGCGTCGAGTGGACATTGAGGACATGATGCGTTATTATTATGAATTCGCTTCGAACGCACAAGCGCACTCGATGATGACTTAACAATAATTTACAGCACGCGTCGTTACATTTTTTTTCACATCGAGTACTCTCTACAATTACTTGAGTCAACAATGCACCAATTCAATGGAGATTTATTATACAGTCTTTGCGTATTGAAATTTTCAAGTTTTCTATCAAAATAATGCATGGTTTGTTGCGTGTCTTGTTTAGCCGGCTGTTGGAGTCTCCCATATAAAGACATGTTAATTGCGCTGGGTTCCTTGCGCAGCCGCCTATTGAATTCTCCATGGTTTTTTTGAGAAAATGGTAATTTTTAATTATTTCTAATTAAGTTATTTATTTTGCAAACATCTTAAATTAACCGCAGATAAATTGTGTCTTAGGATATGGTTTTAATTTTTTAATTTTTTGGAATCTTATTAAGATTATGAGAGTTTTAATCTTGGACTAAAAAGCAATGGAGTGTTAAGAAATATTAAAATTTTACAACACAATTTATAAATATTTTATTGAAAATATAATTCTATAAATGCGCAATATAATAAATAAGTCGTACGACATTTAAACTAAATATAATATATTATATTATTAAACATTTATTTGTTAAAAAGAACAATGAAACGTTTCTTGAATTTTACAAATAAAATTTTACGATACAATAAAACCGTAACCTAAAATCTATAAACAATTAAAAATTAATCAGCATATCGCTTGCAACAAAATAATAAATATTATTTACGTAAGATGTTGTGATAGCAAAGCAAACACAAATAAAAATATGGAAAAATTAATTAGTATCTTGTGGCGGCGCGTCCGCATAGATAGAATCAGTGAGCGCATTTGTGTTGCTGGTCGAGCGCTCCGTTGTGATCGCGTGATAAAAGAATTATTGAACGCCGAATCTATCAGCATAAAATATAATCGTTTGTAACGAATGGACAAACGAAAGGAGCGAACGAAGGCAGAAACGTGCGCCGCGGCTGCAAGAGCGACTGCGGCTCGCATTACCACCGCACACATCATTCGTGCCGTGTAATTAACAGCGACGAAGAGCAAGAACTCGCGTACAACAGACCTGTTGAGTGCGCCGACACCGCCGCCGCCGTCCGATATTGTTTATGTGAATTTTCCATCACCTCTCTTCCTCCTCGCACGCGAGAACAATACACGCGGGTTTCGTATTACATTGCACCGCGCAACGGCCACATTCGTTTGCTACCATTAACTTTTATGAATATTATTATATTTCTGCTCGCATATCGCACCGGAACGCGCAGAGAGATGTACTCGCGCCCTCGGGCACTACCAGCATCAACTCTTGCTCGCCGTTGCTGTTATTGCGTTGAGTGATTTTCATCAGATGTGATTTCATGCTATACGGGTCAAGTCGCGATTAATTTTCGTTTCCAACTCTCTTCTTATCTTGCAAGACCTGCGTTGAGTTGCACCTAGAATAATAACTAAATTTACAACGTGCATACGATAAATATTTTATAAAAATCAGGCACAACTTCAAATACAATTTTCTTATTCTTATAACCAAGGATTACTTAACATTTTATGCCAATTTCAAGAACTTTACAGAGAGAAGTAAACAGCTATGAAAATCTAGGGACTTTTATTTTATTTTGATAACTAAAATCTGGTGTGTTTAATTGGTACGACTATGATTTGCTTGTGTGTCAATTAAATTTTTAATGTTTCTTATTGTTTCGTCGAAACATAACTTAACAGTTTACACAAATTTTCGTTTAAGTTTGTAATTTTGCCAAGAGAATAGAGATGAAAGTCTTGGGAACTTTTGTTATACAAATAAGTAACTAATAATTTTTCAATGTCTCTTATTTTTGTATCTTAAGATTATCTAATATTTAATGCAGATTTCTGTTTAAATTAGAAACTTTGTAGAAAGAAGTAAACAGAGCTGAAAATCTAGGGACTTTTATTTTATTTTGGTAACTAAAATGTGGTGTGCTGAATTGGTACCACTATGATTTGCTGATGTGTCAATTAAATTTTTAAAGTTTCTTATTGTTTCGTCAAAATATAACTTAACAGTTTACACAAATTTTCGTTTAAATTTGTAATTTTGCCAAGAGAATAGAGATGAAAGTCTTGGAAACTTTTGTTATACAAATAAGTAACTAGTAATTTTTCAATGTCACTTATTTTTTTATCTCAATGCCAATTATCTAATATTTAATGCAGATTTCTGTTTAAATTAGAAACTTTGTAGAGAAAAGTGAACAGAACTGAAAATCTAGGGACTTTTATTTTTGCTTGGTAACTAAAATCAAGTGCTCTGAAGTGGTACGCCTGTGCTTAACACCTGCATTAAACAAACGAGTAACTAATAAATGCGTATCTTCAGACTAAATTTTCCAATGTTTCTTATTCTTTGAACAAAACATAACCTAACATTTTATGCAGATTTCTGTTTTTGTAATGAACAGAAATAAAAATCTTGGAGCTTTTATTTTATTTTGCTTGTGTGTTACACAAATAAGTAAGGCGTATTTTTTCCAGTTCGAAATGTATTTCCTGCATGGAATACCACGCGGTGTGCTATAAAAATTCCATGAACGTGTAGACATTTTTCTTTCGACAAGTACAGCACGCAGCGCGCAATATATTTCGAGCAACAAGTCGATTTTTCATAAATACATATGAGTATATCAACTCGGGGTACACATTTATTATTAACGCTGCTTTGCTCGTATCAAAAATATTCATTCGCTCGCAAGTTTTAAGTACAAATGCCGTGCGCGCAAGATGAGATACAATCGCGGCGCGTCTTCTTCATTTTATTATGCTGCGCAGTCAAATAATAAAACGTTCGAATACGTTCATGTTCCAGGAGAGATATAAAAATGTACGAGTAACAGATGTACAAAAATTGTAAAAATTTCGAATATTTCAGTTGCCGTGAGTATCGGTTTACGCGCCATGGCAGCAGCCAGCGTCGAAATTAATTCGCTTTTCCATCGGCAGCATCGATTGTAATGAATTGTACAAGTAGCCGAGACGCATATTGAGAATGCGCCGTATCACTTCATCATCGGCATTATCATCACGCTCCTGCGTGCGGAGAATTCGGTGGTGTTGACAGGCCGCGAGCGCGCGATTTTAATCAGTTTTTCGAACGCGAATACCTCGAATACCGCACGGCCCGAGCTGCATTTCCTGTAGCGCTCAAGTTTTACTGTTTTGCTTGCTGGCGTATCTGCATTTCGTGCGTTGTAAATCAATCAATTCGGTAACTGATATAACAAGACGTTTTCGTACTTTATTTTTATGAAACACATTACTTTATATATTGTGTTTGAGGCTTGTCGTGTTGCACTATAATTTTACGAACGCTGAGTTAGGAAGACTGAGCGGTAATTAAGTCGACTTAAATCCATTTAGCATTTTTGTCTGATAGAGCAGCGAGCGAGCTGCTTGCACACACAAAAGGCAGAAAGATAAAGCATGCAAACTGCATGGAAGCCTAATGAGTCGACGGAATAAATTGCAGGGACGGACGGACGGCGCATTCCCTGGCTGTGGCAAGGAGGAGAGAGGACCGGTAAAGGCGGCAGACGGTGCGGCTACCGGTGTTGGATGCGCGAGCGTGCTCGAGCGCGTGTGCGCATGCACAACCCGCTTGTAATAACCGTAATTTTCAAGGCGCTCGCCTTATTTATTGCGCCAATAAAATATTTTCCGATTTTTCGCCGATCGCGCTGTTATTACACGAAAGCACACGAGGCGCGCTTACCCGTCCCCGTCGCCTTATTGATAGCGATTAAGGATGTTCGGCGTGCAGCACACATCGCGCAAAAACGACTAAAAGAAAAGCGCAGTTGACTCAATGCCGAATAAATTGTTATTATATTGCAGCCGCACATTCGTTATACTAGTTATCGCTTTGCAACGGCAAGCCAATACATAAATTTGGCTTTCCGAAGAAGTTAAGTGCTTATAAGTGCTTCTAATAGCGACTCATTATTACCACAACTTTTGCATGCTCACAAATGAATATGTCGTTTGTCCGTTCAGCCAACTAATAAAAGTAACAGTATAATCTCAAATGGGATTGTATTAATATATTTTCATATAAAATTCATTATCCTGCAAAATCATCGGATTTTATTCATTTTTTCCAGTTTCCTTATAAATAATTTTCTCGAAATTTTATCAGTAACATTTAGTACAACTCTTTAACTACTTTGCATAATTATTTCATCTAAAATGAATTAAAAATGGCTAAACTACAGATGGTTTGCCAAAGCATGTTTTTTAAAAACACGTTTTACGATGATCGCGATAATTCAAAAACGCTTCATTGTAATTCAAAATTCAAAAAGATTTTGTTAGTATATTAGTGTATTTCTTCGCTTACCGAAGCATTTCTTAAAATTTGTATTCACAAAGAAATGGTGAACATTTAAACTTAAAATTTCAGTTTTCCTTGCTTTTTTTTAAATTTATTTTTTAAATAAACATTTTCCAAGATAAATTAAAATCCTTCACTCATCCACTAAATCATCTCATTATAAACAATTGCTGAAAATTTAATCGTGATCAGATTCATAGTTTTCGACTAATCCGCATTTCCAAAAATGCAAACTTAAGAAATTCAAGCTAATCACAAGTAGAATATAATGCCTGAATTATTTCAACATTATAAGCACTTAAATATACTCTGTCATATTAATAAATATAACCTTAGTTTCAGATCGAAACCGCACATCTTCATTGAGCATTGCCTCCCTTAGCAAAGCGCACTTAAGCGATGAGTAAGGTTGACGTAAGTTAAGCCGCAAAGCGTTGTCGTTTAGCATTCTGCTACAATTCACATCGATTCCCGTATAAATAACGTTT
>JARJDV010012254.1:0-57633 GCA_030264675.1 Anaulacaspis nigra | reverse complement strand
TTTTGCGCAGAGGTTGTTGTTAATTTTTCTAACATTAATTATAATTTTAAAATAACGCAAAAAACACTCCCCAGCAGGGAATCGAACCCTGGTCCCCCGCCTGTCACGCGGGAGACCAGGGTTCGATTCCCTGCTGGGGAGTGTTTTTTGCGTTATTTTAAAATTATAATTAATGTTAGAAAAATTAACAACAACCTCTGCGCAAAAATGCTATAAATATGTGTATGGAGGTTACTTATTCTCTTTTCAAATTCCTCATTTACATTCGCGTCTACCTCTAAGTCATCCTGATATATAAAAATAACATTTATTTATATCAAATAAGTTTAAACAAATTATTTTGAACGATTATCGATTAAAAGTGTCTTTGGCGCCTCGATGAATTAAGTCTCGCATAATACTACTGCTTCATATGAAGTTAAAAACTCATTGGTTAATAATCAGATGTTTCCATGGCAGAAATTACATTAAATATTATATTTAATCTATATTTTATTTCCTTTTGCGAAAGATTGATTGCTAACATTAATTGCAACAGTAATAAATTGGTATTAGGCGGAATGCGTGTAATCTTTAACGTTACTCGTTCACTAAATCAATTAATAATTTAAATATTTATTGCGTTACTTATAAAGATTAAATTTTTTATTAATATTTAGAGAACCGATACGATAAACGCTAATTAGCAATGGTCCAAAATATGATTTAATTTTATCTATAGCTAGCTATACATTAGGCTTGGCACTCAGCTCCTTTAGAAAGACTTATCCTTGCAGGTCCTCAGTAGTATAGTGGTTAGTATCCCCGCCTGTCACGCGGGAGACCAGGGTTCGATTCCCTGCTGGGGAGTAATTTTTGCGTTTTTTAAACAATAAATAAACAATATTGATATTCCATCGTACTGCTACGAAAAAATTCATTGAAAACTCTATATATAGGCTTAAAACCTACATTGTTAATCATTTTGGGACTTTCATGAAGATGCAATATTAATAACAACAAATTATTATATATTATTAATACAAACATTAACAACAATCAATTTGGAATAATTTTGTCTTCATAGCAAATCATCAAAATAAAGTAAAATCGGAAGCGTATGTAATTATGACGTATTCTAAACAGTTCATGCAGAAACAATGTATTTGCGTTATACTCATTTCAAAATTTGTTAATTCGCATTAGTAAATAACTTATTGTTGCAGATTTTGGCATAAAATGTATTAGCTCTACTCAACTGGAACATTTAAATACTTTGGGGATTAATTTTAGTTGTGCGCAATGTGCATCTATTATTATTCCATTTGCAGCAAATGTGTGCGAATTAAATAGTTTTTCATTGAAGCATGAAGCAATTTAAGCGCAAATTGAAACGTGGCGTTAAACTGGAACAATAACAAAATAATTTATTTTATTTCTCTGCATTCATACATTTGCTAACACTCATCAAAGTTATGTTATGCAAAGCATTCGTAGCGTGTGCATTCATTTCTAGTGGCAATTGCAATGCGGCATGTTTTTTGCCACTCGTAATTATTGCTCAATGGGAAAGCAGATTAAAATATGTAGACAGATATCATAGTTAGTTTTCATGTGCAATTAAAATCCACCTAATTAAATTTGACATAACAGTGTGTTGCATTTGCCAGAAATACCTGCACGCCGTTTATATCTCGTCCATACAAATTGGATAGCCAAAAAATAATTTCCTTTTGACCCTTTTTTATATTTTATTTCGGGTCTGTGTTTCACGATTATGATCGTAGCACACTTAAAATACGCACACGTACGATTATTTTGCCCGTAGTAAATGTGGGCGGCTGCACTACCTTGAAATATAAACGTAAATGTAACCTGAAAAGATATATAGTCATTGCCATAGACGTAGATAATCCCATTATGAACGGACCAGAGCACCGCCACCGCCAACGCGATGGTCCTATTCGAATACGATGCCTAAAAATTCCTCCATCTCTTTGCTCTTGCACTCAGCCACAGCAGCCCGCATTTTTATTTTCTATTTCGTTCCATCTCGTACAGAATTTATTTCCCTTCATTTGAATTACACATAGCATAAGTGAAATAAATATGGGAAGCGATCTGTCACTGAATACGTATGCACTTTAATTATACATGAGGCGAATGTGCATCGTGGTTGAGTGCACACAAATTCACTGAGAGTTATTCGAATGCATCTCTAGTAATACTCTTTTTTTTCCTCCGACAGAGTCGCTCGGTTCATATGCGATTTTGTGCCGACAAATTTGAAGTGAACGTTTCAGCAGTAAATTATAATGTATATTCACTTAATATACATTAAAACTTTCTTATCTCGCGTACAGTGTGCGCGCCGTGAATGCTTCTTGCCGGCTGAGCTTTATCAAAATTCACTTAGAATGGCGCGGGCGGCTGAAATGAAATGAAACCCGGGAAGTTCAGCGCCGGCGAAGGAAAAATGATAATGCGAGATAACAACGTGCACGCTTAGAAATGCACGCCGCCTCCTAAGCCGGTCGGACGTGATACGTCGCAAATGAACAAGCGAGGCATTCGCCATGCAGACGTAGAAACTTTTAGCGAGTCCAATGATAATTAACGAAATTATCGCGCGCGCAGCAAGCGTTATTTGCATGTAAACGTTTCCAATTTGTCTGTTTGCTAGTTGCCTTCGTCATATCAGCTCTGCCCCTCGTGCTCCTTCGCCTGCCGACAGCCACTACACTTAACTCGAGCAGGACCTTTTTAATCGATACCCTATTTGCATTTCTCTGCTTAATTATACATTATATTGTTCCACATTGTGTTTATGGCTATTAGTATCTTGCTTTTGTTCATCATCGTTATTCATATCTCACGCTTAATGATATGCTTGTATTTCCCGACTGTACTTAGTATCTTCCTCCCATTAATTAGAAGTATTTGTTCAAGTACATGCAATGCCGTTAACTTTTATTATACTACTTTATACTCGAAATGGAATAATCCATTTTTATTTTTACAAACATTCTAAATTACATACTAGATAATGGCATAATAATAGTAAGTATCTATTTTATTACTTGGTTCTCATATTGATTCAAGCAGCTATTCGTTTACGCTGTATTTTGTGTATATTTTGTCTACTACCACAGGTTAAAACTTGATACAGTAAAGTCTTACACATGTTAGTAAGTCGTCGACTGCTTGGTAGTTGGTTAGACTTTATTATGTAGTGCAGATTCTTAGTGTTCACGCGCTTGGTTAATTAGTGTCATTATCTAGTGTTAATTGAGTGATAAATGGATCAGCATACAATCACAATCGCAATGGATTATATACTATACCAAACAAAACGTGAGTACATTACTATATTATTCGAACATGAATAGGGCACACGTCTATAACAATAGGAATTAATATAATTACAAGGGGATGTAGATAATGTGTTGCCTATTGATATTTCAATCGATTGATACTGCCAGTTTAACAATATAAAAGAATTTATTATACTTATATTTGATAGCACTACTATCAGTAGGTCTATGGAGGGAGCTCTCACTTTGAGGTTATAAAAATCGACTTTTACTACTACTACTGCATTTCTTATTCTCTCTGCGTCTAATTACTAATGAAAATAGTAAATTGTGGGGCTGTTAAAAACGGCATATAAAAGTATTATACGTAATGCTCAGTAAGCATCCGTTATATTTTTTCGTTGTGACTGTCAACGATGTATAATTCACAGGTGCAGTTAAAGCAAATTGGTTGAAATTGGCGTTGATCCAGCAAGGCTTGCTAAAGCCTTACAGAAGCACTATTTTATTTAATCGCTCGATAATGATTCGACAAATTGCCAGTTTAGCAGTAAAGACCATTTACGGTGCATTCAAAGAGCATTTTTGTGACAAACAGCGCACTCGCCAAATGCCATTTTCAGTGTGATATTTGTTCATGGCTTTTATTCACAACGCGCCGCTATAATGCCGGCTCGCCGTGAATTTAGATCCGCGCACGGTTAGCGCGAGTACACAAGGCTTTTGAATATTCAATAGGTAACTTGGTTGTCGTTTAGCTTGGTGGCTGCCTGTAAGCGACGGCAACTAGTCAATACGCTTAGTGAGGAAGATTAGCATCTAGCATCTGATTACAATAACAATTGGCGTGCACGCCGACGACGAGCGGGACGAACGGTGAGCTTTCCGCCGGTTGTAAATCTGTGGCAAACGTACGCTCCTGCAATTAGTATTCAATAAATGTTTGGAGGCAACTCTGCGGGCTAATTCGAAGCGTGCTGTTCGTGCTACCTCTCGCATACCTGACGTGCCTCTGACTCTGACGGGTGCGCTCCTTCTTCGTGGATGCACCTGAAATGCAAATTCGAATTAAAAGAACATCGAACATCAGTACCTGAAGCACACGCTACCATTGCTAATCGCGGAGCAGGTTTCGATTGCAGCGGATAAGTTTGCACAAAGCGCCATTCCGGTGCGCTGTCTGTCTAGTTGTCTGTCTGGTCTGGCTCTCGTTTATTGATCTCACTGCCATATGCTCGGTCGCGAGCCTTTCGGATTAAATCTGCTGGGAGTAATTAACAATTCTAATAGCAAGCGCGCTCCGACTTCTATAATGCTCCTTCATTCAGCTAACATTAGCTACAAATTGGCATTCTCCATTGCCAATCGATTTTATAATTGTTCGCATCGATGTCGCACGCTCAGGGATTTAATTAAAAAGTAATCTCCTCTTGGGTATTACATTCCTTTAAGTATGTTCGAGGGCGTGTTTCTTTGTGCTTCCAGAAAACTGGAAGCTGTTTGAAATTGTAATTTCAAGATTGAACTCGGATATCGTTCTTATTTATAAGTGATGGCCATAGTGGCATGAAAATGTTAATAACTTTTTGAAACATGCGATAAAGTGGCAGCCGGCTTTTTAAAGATTTAATTTTAATCAAAAGTAACACGAAAGGAGACGTTATTTAAATGGATTTTTGTTGTATTTGCAGGAAGTACAAATCCTCAAGGCGCTCATCCTGGGCGAAGAGGAACGCGGTCAGAGTCAGTACCAAGTGATGTGCTTCATCTTCCACTTCCCCAAGGAGGCGTTCATCTCATCGGATGCGATGGCCAAGCTGCGCCAAAAGAACCCCAGCACGGTACGAACACCAGAAGAGGATCGTGGCCGAGAGAATTTCACAATGGACTACACGTTGGACCTGTCGATGGCGGGCATTGTGTCGCCGCACATCGCAGATCTATGTGCGGAGGCGGCGGATAGCACGTACACGCGCTATGAGGATATACAAATCTGGTCCGTCAATCAAGGCAAGTACTCAAACTATTCGTTCAATGAGTCAATACGTTTTTATCGTATTATTTCAACGCAAAGTCACGTTCTCCACACTCTGCGTTCTATGCGAATCGACAAATAGACAAATGCTGCGCAAATCTTGCATTATAGAATTCGCATTCGCCATGTCACGACTCACTTTATCTAGTTTATAATGCACGTCGTTAAGCCTGTTTCGCCTGTCAATTTATATCTGACAATCGCACGGGGACGCCGATAAAAAATTGAGAGCATTTTCTCGCTTGTGCAAAAGAATGCATGCGGAATTTTGTTTTCGCGCGCTGCTTCATGCGGCGCCACAGGAAAATCACTGGTGCGGAGAAAATTCTCTATAGGAATTTGTTGTTTGCCAGCGAGCGCATGTTGAAAACAACGCACCGATACAAGCACGTTATTCATGCATAGCGCATACAAAGACATGACAGCTCAATACTATGTATCGGGAGAGGAGCGTTCGATCGCAGCAAACTAGGAAATGAATATCATCCATAACGAGGGCATGACATTAATTTCCGTCTCGTTTTGCACAGCGTTTAGCGTCAAACGCGGCCCCCCAAGGATGCCGTCACCTGGCTTACGATACGCGCCCACGCTTCAGCTTGCTTGCTCCGACGCGTCCCAGCGGCGGCTACGAAGGATAATATGAAAATGTCAACGTCACACGTTGTTATAGTTTTGACATTTTCGATGGCATTTTATTAAGAAAACTTGGGAAAATGTTTCAACCAATTCTGCCAAGTTCTAAAGCTCATTTAAATTGTATTTGTTGCCGGAGTAGGGTTGACTCAGTTTACGGCGAGTGGGACAGCTTTATCGATGGCAATACTGTATCAAAATTCGTTTTTGTTAAGCGTTGACGTAAAACGAAATTCCATTCCAGCTGATGGAAGAGTTTGTTTATACGCGCAAAAAGCAATCTGAATGATGAAAAGCATTGTATCTTTACTGAATCTCAGGTTCGAATCTGTTGCTGAATCATTAATCTTGAAACGAGCGAAGGCACTTGCCGCGAATAGTTGGTTCCCGCCTTTTTTATGCGCCGGCATTTTATTTTGAGTGATTTCCCGACACATTCTATAAACATAAAATGGAAATCCATCGCATTAAATTTCATTGTTTAGTTTTCCATTGTGCCGTGTGCAGTATTTGTGCAGCGGATTGCTTGCCAGAAGGCAGAGAGGGAAAGCAACAAGCAGGCAGCGGGACGGCAGGTGATAGATTAAAGCCGGTGGCGGATGATGCTTCTTCTCGCTCTGCGTTCGGCGTTTGCTGGCGGCGGCAGCGCGGATTGGTTTGGCCTCGCCTGGAGGCAGTTGCTGTTTAGCATGTTTGCGTCGTTCAGTTAACACCGTGTTGTGCGAGTGATTGATAACCCGTTCGGGCAGCGAGCGCACAGCGTTGTTCCCATCAGCAACCAAACAAACGCGCAGCAAATACGCTTTGCATTTTGATTTATCTATTCGCACGCATATCGCTAATGTGAAATTATTGCATTGCGCGCAAATTCGTAATTGAATTTACATCTTATTCGATCGCCTATGGCGCTGAATCAAAGTCGATGGCGCGCGATTTAAGGACGAATCCAATCAATTTGCCAGCGCCGTTTGTCTTTGTGCGTTTTTGTTCGACTTTTTTCCAACCGCTTCGCCCTTTGTGCGAATAACTCATTAATTATCGTTTTTCATTCAGCGCGCGTTTTTAATCGTTCGTCGCGTGCGCGTGGACGATGCGGATATTAATTTCCCCCGGAAATAAATTAGCGTACGTGTAATATGCCGCTGCGGGCGTTAATCATACTTTGTCATATTTTTTGAACGACGATAACCGCCCAACCAGCTTCAGGCTGTGGCTCACTGTAATCACATTGAACCGTAACTACACAATATGTCATTGCTCGCGGATAATGGCAAACCGCGTCTATTCAGTCTCGTCGATGGATGCATCATTGCTCTCTATGAGAGCCGAGCACACACTAAAATACCTTGGTCGATTGCGAATGTACGCCGATCACCGTGCGTGTTTATAACAGCTGTGCAGCGGCGCATACATATTTGACGAAAATAGATTTGATCGACATTAGATTAAATCAACATCAATACGTCGTGTCCGAGGTATTGTTCATGCAGAATTTATAGTCCAGAGGCAGTGATACGTCAATGATAAATAAATATTTCCTTTAATACTTCATTGAATTCTATTTTGCGCATATTCATCAAGAGAAGAGTGACTCCAATGTTTAAATATTACTAAATCATTTAATATTTATTCGCAACTCAGGGTATAGTCGGGATTACGTTTGTTAAATGAAGCCATATTTATTTGAAATTAATTATTTTAGCTTATATTTTTATATTGTTCGACTAATGCGCTGTTTTAAATATTAAGCGCTCGATAGAATGATTATAGGTACGAGCATAAAAGGCTAATGGAAATGATTAATGATATATTTAGTGCCTATATTCAATACGAGTGAATTATACAAAAATGAATTTCACTCTGATTGGAAATGCGGACAGATTATGAAAATTAATCGTTAAACTAAATACGGAATACGCAGAATATCTGTGAAATCATATTGACGTCGTCCAATGCATATCATTAAATATTTGTTGTATTGCATGCGCAATTCATCGGAGATTACAAATTGCAATATTCATTGCCGCGCGTAGTGTATGCGTTAAGATAATGACTCTGGATACATGAATGATTTTCGATATTTTGCTATTGCTGTGGCTGATGCATCGACTACTCTAATCACGTCATTCCAATTAATTCGTTGATTCACCTAATGACATTTGCACGTTGAATATTTTCGAAATGTTCTCAGCTCAATATTTTATTATGCTCATAAATTTACACACCTCCATTAAAGCTGGTGAATTTATCATTTAATGTGAGTTCTAACAACTTTAGATGGGTGGAATGAAAGCACTTTAAATTGAAATCTTCAAAAATTTAAATCACTCATTGAATATTGAAACGGTTAATTCGAATGGGTTAGTATTAGCTTTGTATGGTCAGGTGATTATGCAATATTCATCAGGAGATTTGGTCAACTGTCGGGTCACACTGACTGATCACTGAGGTTAGATATCGCTTTTGGGAGTTCACTTTGATATTCCATTGGGTACTCAGAATTGATAGAACTGTAGTATCGGGTGGTTAAACAATAATTCACATTATCTATTCAAATACAGAATATTACATTCAATCACAGAGAGTGATATAGTAATAAAGATGCCTTTATTCTTTGAAGCTGTAGCATTAAGCTAAATATAAAATTCTTTTCAGAAATAATATATTTGGTCGTTATGGCAAAATGTAAAGAAAAACATGAAAATTGCGAGATTAAATGTAATGAAGAACAAGCACAAGAATAAGAGCGGCAACAAAAATAAATGAGCGAGATATTTAGGAGAGTGAACCGAAAAAAGAGAAAAAATGGATAAGAATATAACGAAATATACAGCTATCATCATTACATAACATGCAGCGAGGGGCAAATGTAGAATTAGTACATGTCCGCGCCGGATGAGCGCAGAACGAAGAAGAAGATGTAACGCGATAATGGTGATAATGCTTGAATGAAGTAGATAGATTATTATGATGTTGCTCAGTCGACCGAAAATCAAATTGCTTTATACTTTTGCACAGGCTCTATCCCGTCTTATTGCGCTTTTTCGCTAGTCTTCTAACTGTTATTTCTATGCGCTTAGCACCAGACAAGAACGAAATTGACCAAAATATCCCCCGTAAGCAGGAGCGGAGAACCTGCCCATTCGGTTTTATTACATAACATAATACGAACAAAGATTCTCGCAAATGCCTTTATAGTCGATACTCTTAGTGCGTTTGAATAAAAAGGATTTAATTAAAAAAGAATTAGGTCGAGGAGGAAATTTTCGGATGAAATTACATTAAAGGAATATTTTTGCTCCGGGCGGGCTTTTGTTGGATGTAGCATTTAAATTTTAATTAAGACAATGACAACAAGATAATGAAATTTTGGAGGCATAAACATGTGCTACCCTGAGATATTATTTATATCTGGGCAGTAATAGTAATGGAAGCTGTGGGAGTCAGTTAATTTTATCCTTTCAGGCGGGCGCTCTCTTTTTGCTATCCATTTTATAAGCGCGTACCCTCCTGTCTTCTTGCTTTGCGCTCGCGCTTCCAGCTTAATTTCATACACGTTTCGCTACAACTCCATGCGAGTCCGCCATGTAAAACGAGGCGCACGGAAAATATAGAATTTATTAATTTTAAAACACGAACATCTGTTGCACTCCGGCAATAAAATTCAAGCTAAGTTTGTTTGGCTGTTTTAGTCTTTTTACGGGTTTAACCTTATGGTTTGTTTTTGCCTGGTGTTTGAAATTATCACAAATTGCAAAACATCTGCTAGAGAAGTTTAATTTAAATGTCGATTCGTAAGTTTATTGAACTCCAATTTTAGTTTTGGTTATTTATTCTCTGAAATTGGCAAGTTTGATGTATTTTTTTAAATAGTATATGGAAAATGTTTTTACTGCTTATCTTCTTTTATTGCAGTTTCAATGACGTCTTTTACTATATTTTGAACATTTTCTTCTTTTTTATGTTTAAAACAAGGTCTTGGTTGATCCAAGTTTTCCCCATAAATAATTTTACACGCATTAGAACCATAGTCCACTTCATATGTTGTGAGATCAGTGAGAAAGTATTTGGGGCTCATGTATCCGTGTATTAGACGCGCGGTGGCGTTTGGCGGAAGGACGAGCACTTTATTCTTGCGATGTATCTTATCGCAGTGTTGTTGCAGCGCATCGCTGACATCTCCAATGATTGCAGTCGGTGTGTCTTTTGTCTTCCATTGATAGTGGTCCCTGTACGATGAGACATAGCGCTTTGCATACATTTCTTGCACTTTATCCATTGCAAGATGCATATCCATTTTTGTGGTTAGCCAGTTACCGCCTTCGGGCAACTGATCGAATTCTTCATAATCATTGATACCAAAACGTTGATTACGTCTAATTGGTTTTTTGGTATAGTCGTGACAATAAGTTGTAACGAATGCCATTTTGTAAAATTATGAAATTTTTAAAGCTCTAGTAACTGAAAGGACGTAAGAATTAAAAAGATACGTCTTCGCATTTAGATATGAATTTTTATATATTATGTTATGTCATTTTAGACATCGATAGACAGATGTTTTTGGAAAATTCATGACAAAGTCTGTTCCCAATACAGATTGCATTAATTGTTGCTTATAATTGTTAAGTTTCTAAATTACAGTATCTTATCGCCATTACGATGGGCCAACTCGTATGTGCGATATCCAAATTTACAGTGCTGTTGTTCACGCCATTAACTAATTATGTCGTTAGGGATCAGATTATCGAGTGTCAAAAACGCGAGCGCGATTTGGCACAGGTCACGGAATTATGGAAAAATAATCGCATTCCTCAATCAGAGGCGGATGAGCCGAAAGGACTTATAGCCACTTGTTCGAAAAGCGCGACGGCAACTGCTGCATTCGAGTATGCATTATGCGCACTCACTGCGAAGGAGAATGCCATCGTCGATTATGCGCTTGACCGCTCTCGTGATCCAAATACGGTCATCGCATGTAAATTTGACGCGATGCTAACGCGCAGAGAACTTCTTACACTCGCGCTCAACAATTGGCTTGACGATAAAGTGATCAACTTCTATATGAATTTAATTAATGCGCGGGCCCAGCTTGCTGACTATCCGAGGGCATTTGCATTTGACGCAGACTTCTATCTGAAGCTCGTTAGGAGCGGGCCATTTGCAGTTAAGTATTGGACGCGGCACGTTAACATCTTCATGCAGGAAATGGTCTTCGTACCAGTGCACTTCGGATTGCGATGGGCTGTGGCTGTCATTTACATGAAAGAGAAGAAGATTCTGTATTATGATAGCAACAGCAGTTCCAGCGGAGAGAATAAGTGTCCGAAACTTTTGTTAAAATATCTCTGCGAGGAGCAGTCCAATAAATGCGCAGCCCATTTGGATACTGCCGAGTGGCATTGGCAATTTTCCTCTGATATTCCAAAGGAAGTCAATCCATCGGATTGCGGCGTTTTCGCATGCGGTTTCATTGAGTTTCTCAGCCGGAAGGCGCCTATTATTTTCACTGCTGAGGATATTCCGCAGATTCGACGCCGAATGGTTGTTGAAATAATGGCCGGCCAGTTACTAGTTTGCTGAACTTTTCAACGTTGTATAAATTTCTTGTCTTTGTGAAATTGTAATCTGTATGACATTATAATATAATGAGACGGTTCTCAATGACAGTGATCACATTTGTGCCTTTGGTTTATGATTATGTTAATCGTTTTTCTGAAGAATATTAAAGTCACGTAATGTTTTAGGAATACTGGAATCCAACTATCTTCAAGCACTTAAGCGATTTCCCACGATAGCGGATCCGCGCCTAAGCAATCACCTGGATTCAATTGATAATTCAGTGGTTGACGCGCCAGGAGGAATTGATAATTGTTCGCTTATGAAGAAAGTGTGGTCGCCGTGTCAGTGCCATCTTGAACTATGCATTGGCTGGTATCCTTGCGGTCTCAAGTACTGCAAGGGAAAGGGCGACGTAGAAAGCGCAGCCATGACATATCGCTGTGGCATTAAGACTTGTCGTAAATGTCATTTGTTTTCTTATTACGTGCCGCAGAAACAGACATGTCTATGGGATGAATGACACCGTTCTGCACAAGAGTCGGATGCTTCCAACGATTGGGACTAATTGATGATTTAGTGATAGATACGTGGTGTATGGTTGCCTTATAAAAAACTCTCTCAACTTGAAAAAATAGAGCAATGAACAAATCTCCCTTATAAACATTTCAACGCATTCAAACACTCTCATGAAGATTGAAAAAGAGTTATGCATCAACAAAATATTGGACCAACATGCCTTAGAAAACATCATTAAGTTATTCTCATCGCATTAGATGTCCTTTTGTTGCATTTCACTTCGATGACCTATTTGAATCATTAATAATCAAAAACGCAGAAACGAAATTATAATGTACGTATAGGAATATAACTTAGCTTCTCTCTTCAAATTTTTAATATTTGAGTTCAAAATTGTTCATTATTAGTGTCTTATGTTTAACATTCATCCATACATATATTTTGTATAAATGTGAATTTATTTCGATACTATACTATAAGAATATTGAAAGGATATGCTGAGAAGCTACTACATGTGAATTGTAATTACTACAGATAAGGCTATTTTATACTCTTCCTGAATGTTACGGCGAAAAGAAAGATAAATGATAAGAAATAATTTTTCTAGCAGCATCTAAATGTAAATAACTATCTCCACAGAGAGAATGATCATTCATAGATTTTCATTATAAAATTACAAAATTGTGTGTGAAACAAAATGCAAATAATTACAACAGAAGTAATATTTTCATTTCACGTCCTTCTGCTCTTTAATGTTTAAAATACATGTAAAATCGATCGCGTTAGGGTTGCTGTCTAGAGAGCTTAAGGGTAGGAATCTGTAAATTTTGCTTTATCGTAGTTATGGCTCGCTTTTATAAGATGGCAGAGCTTTAGAAATCAATACTGTTTTAAAGACGTACAGATAAATAAAACAAAAATTCCACAAATAGAGTAATTATTAAAATTTCACTTTATTAATGTATTCATGACTAGACATTATAATTGTACATTTTATTTTCAGTGAAGGGGCATGACATCTGACATGAAGGGGATGAAAGCAAGGATGGTATACAATTCTAGGCTAGTTGTAAAACGTACCAATAACAATTGATTTATTAATGTAGTTCAAGTATACGTTAATCTCAATATAGCAAAAGAGATAGTAAAGTAATCGGCAGCATCGCAATACGGCTTGGACGCCATACTTCCGAAAATTTTAAAATATTATAAATTAATCTTAAGTGTTAGTTTCAAATCAACGTCGACAATTCAGCTCTTGTCCAAACCGGTAAATGTTTGATCAGTATGTATGGACGGGACCCAAGTCTGAGGGTCTCAGGTTCAAAACACAAATGGGACGCCGCAAAAATAAATTTTTAAATAAAATTTTAACTTTAAACTGAGTAATTGCGTACATAAGCATACCTGGTCTATTCCTTAAAGAAACGCCCGCAATTGGTGTAGTTCTCCCTATCACTTACAAGAATATCAATATTCGAGGCTTGCTGCTAACGAAAATCGGGAATGGGAAGGCAGACACTAGTAGGATCTTCTCCGAGCTAGTTGACCTGCCTGGGAGCGTAGCTTGGGATGGGCTGTCAGAAGACAGTCTTAATTTGTAACGGCTTTAAAAATTTAAAATGGGGCACTTTTAAACCTCCGGCAGTTGAAAGAGACGTGATGGCCTGACGAAATTTCATATTATTAAAACTCAAAATCAAATCGCCTCTGTCAGGTACCGAAACTGGGGCAAACGGTCTCAGAAACTCATAAGAGATACCATTTTACAAATGTGAAAATAAATTTAAAGCGCTAGCACCTTGTATTGCCTTCGCTGTGATTTGAATCCTGCAAACTCTGATGTCAAATGGATCAACCATAACGATAATCAGCTTGTCTCAGTGCCCTACTGAAGCTATTATTTGTTGTTCAATTTTATCGTTTAATATCAATAAAAACGTCATGAGAACAAGGCTTGAAACCTGGACCTACCGTTCATAAGGTAACCATTTAATAACTGCACGATCAATTAATTGCGCTGTGACGTCCAGCAATTCTTTAAGGAGTTTAGATTTTACTTGAAACTCTTGGTAATAGTGTTTATATTTTAAACAATTTGTCCAGGATTTTCTTTGTCCATCATTTATTCATTTAAGCATATATAGCATATTGATAAAACAAAACTTAACACTCTATGTTTACTACATCTGTTTTGGATTAATTTTTAGTGACTAAGCGAATGAATAGGGTTCTCACCCCATTTGAAGTCTTCTTGATATGTATAATATATCAACCAATAAATAATATTTAGAACTGTGAAAGATAATGGAAATAAAATTCTTGCAGCTTGATCGATGTATGAAACACTGTTAATATGCCTTGTACCATGTTCAGAACCATAACCAGCGGCTTCCCTTTGTCGTTGTTTCCGGAATTTATCATCTCCAATGAGACAATACCAGAATTGTCGCCACTTTGGTAATTTGTACTCAGTTTGGGTGGTCCTCTCCATGGTAAGACGAACGGTAGCAACGGGGGGAAGCACGTTACTCGTTAATGATGTCCGGTGAGAATCGTAATGCAATGCTGGATTCTAAAACCAAGAATAATGTGAGAGAGTACTAAGTTTTTAAGTAGAAATGATTGTGTTACATTGTAGATAGGGCAAATAATAGAATTTCTATGGCGTCCGTTGCCAAAAGCTGGATTGTCCACCAAGTCGACAGGAGTGCTGATAATTTCCTCTTCGTCCGGCTGAGCGATGCAATCCACCCATTCGTCCTCATCAACTGGTATCTCGCCACTACCCACTTTGGTGAAATAGTGTACTCCAGCAAACTCCAGCAGTGTGGCAATGCAATAGAAGAAGCAGGATAGTAGAAACCAGTCTAAGGCGGTTGCGTAGCGCACTTTCGGTAAATCTGTTCGCGAATCCAGGCTGATTGTGGATAGTGTTAGCACGGTGGTAATGCCAAGGCCCACTCTGTCGCTGGTTGCTTCACGATGAATCCAAAACGATACCCAAGAGAGAACAACAATCAGAATGCATGGGACGTATACTTGAATCAAGAAGTAACCCGTATGTCGTTGCAAATTGAATGATACTTGCAATACTGAAAATTCACCTGTAAGTAAAGAAAATCAATCAGTAACATAATGCGTCCGTATTATATCTATAACTATAAACTATTGTGTATTAATATATTTAATTTTGTGAATAATTACTTAATAGCCCGACACTCATAGGGTATAAAATTAAGAAGCAAAAGGATATAAGAATAAGAAAGAAAGAATAATTACATCATTATTCATAAGATCAACAATGCAACTCTCATTGAATTCATGTTACAAAAATTCAATATTCCGGTTCCAATATATGTATCAATAGGATTTGATTATGTAACAAAGTTTTAGTACTACAACTTTAATTAAGTATCTATGTATCTACTGTACAACATTAACAACTACTAAATAAGTTACATTGTTGATTTTCTGCATTAAGCGAAGTGTTATTTACCTTCTCGTCGGCGAAATGTGAAATTTCTATAGGGAAAACTCATCAGGTCAAATTGCGAAAGCGTCATGCCCGGAATAAAGCTGACGCTCGCGTCGTCCAGCCACTGATAAACTAATTCGTTCGAGGTGTAGGCGTCTGTGAACAATATTTAAAATAAATGCGCTTCATTAACGAACGCTGCGCTGTTTGGCAATTTGTTTACTTACAGCTGCCCAGTATCAGCGGGCAGGATTGCCTGTCCATCGGGAACGTGCGCAACTCCATTGGACATTTTGCCTTGATTGTCAAGCTGTTGATGATAAATTACGACAAATTAATAATTGCGTTAATTTTCATTGCGAAAATGTGCGTTAATTTAATTGCACTCTTGAATACCGTACCGCATCGAGTAAAGGATGTCACCATCCTGACTGATTCGCAGTAACTTATTTGGGACGGTGATTGTATGAACGTACGAGTTTTTTCCGTTATAAAAATACGTATCCGGTCTCCAGATGCGTTCCAGCATTTTAATTGATAAAGAGAGCGACTTAATTGGTCCTTGGAAAGACAATCGTCTATCCCGCCAATATTGCCGGAAATAACAGTCCATTGAATATTCCTACAAAATATTTGCATCGATAATATTATGATAAGCGACGAAAGAAATTTTTTTCGTGAATTATAAAAAAACAAAAAGGGAGATGTTGGAATCTCCAATTTTTATCATAAATCAAAACTTCCTTTTTTCTCTCCCTTGAGAATAAAATCATTAATTCTACGTGATAAATTTATGAAGTCTTACTCATCAGAGGCTCCAATAACACTCGCGAAAATCTTCAGAAAATGTTGATTTTCATTATTACTAATTTATGTAGCGTGTAATAAGTAATCGTTAAAATTACCATGTCAAGTTCAGAAACAGGTCCCATACTTCTTATCAAAATGTTCGTCTTAACGACGGTTGGTTTATCTGAAAGAAACAATTCTTGTGAGCGTGTAATCATTTAAGTGCAATTCGTGCAGAACGACGTTACTAACGTATACCCAATCGTGTATGAATTGCGGAATAAATGAATTAAATTAAGGCAAGGAAACCGCGACGGCTAATCTTAGACGCACATTCGTTGTGCACCCACGTCTACCCCTTTCGCGTTCAATCTCATTCGACTACACACAAATGCCATACTTAAGCCCCCCCAAACGCTATTACGTTATTAGGAAGATGATGCATTGCACGCAGTTTGGTTGGCAATGGAGGTCAACAAGGAAGATTGTGTATAGAGCAGAAAAATTAATTATTTATACTCCTCAGTGGGTAGCACAGAGGCTTCAGTGCAAATCACAATCTGCCGCAGCTTGCTTTCTTCACGCACTTAACCAAATTATACAACTTTGCAACTTGTTGCGTTTTATTAACACTGACACCATTGACATCACCCACGTTGTAACTTTTTTCCCGTGCCTTTATTATTTGTGACATGTTGCTTCTTGAAGGTGGAAATGGACTGTATTTTTATAACATTTGTAGATCAATTCTATTCAGTAAGTTAAATTGAAAATGTACTAAATGAAACCGTAAAATTGAAATGCGTAAAAGGCATAAATGAATTAAATTTCTAGCATACATAGCTTAAAATAGATTGAATGTGCGCAAATATATTTAAACATTCTATTCGCGTTTTCATCTTTATGTCAACATCATAATGTAAATAATTCCATGTAAATCTCAAAAACCACGAAATAAAAAAATGTATTATGTCGGATGTTTGCGGCTTTTTGGCACGTTGCGTACTTTATCCTCGCAGCTCAACAGAACGCGCAGATATTTTGGACGATGAGTGAATGTTACCTTCGGGCGCATTCCTCTTCATGGCCTTTGCACGCTGGCAAATGCAAGCAATGCGAAAAGATCAAAGCTTTGGCCGCTGCCAAACGTGCCGACATTGCAGTAAACAGCGAAAAGAGGCGGCGCGGGTGGGTTAAACGTGTGCACTATTACCATTAATTCATTAGCGATGGTGTAAAAATGCAAAATTTCCACATGAAAACGTATCAATTACATTCGGAAAGTGCGCGGGGTGTAAACGCGCGATAAGAAACTTGATGGTAGGTAAATGACATTTGCACATTGCGCACTCACCTTGTCCATGTGTTGGCAGCTGGGAGCTCTCATAATTTTTCAGTAGGTTTTCTAGGAGTACGGTGATGTTCTTGCTCACATGATGATCGCTTGCAGAACGTTTATGCTGGCGTTTGTCATCAGTGCGTGTTGCGTTCTTGCTGTTGACATGGGAGTCGTCTGTTCTTTGCAGGCGAGTGTATCGCGTACGTTGAGAGAAATCTAGGACAATCGAGGATAAATTCTGTCCTATGGCATTATCAGCTAGGTCCGGCAAGCTTCTGATTAACGATATTGACGCGTACGCAAACGTCGACAAGAATCTGTAACAAATTTTAATTGCATTGAATTACAGGACTCCAAGTCATAAATAAATAGCCGGACTTTGTTAATATTAACTGAGGTCCAGCGCAGAGGATAGCACGAGTAGCTATTGTAATTAATTATTGGCTCTTATCAGTGGACTGCGTTTGAGTTGCAGTTTTGTTTGTTTTGGGTTTGGTTTGCGCGACGTCTGAATGGAAATTCAAGTCAGGATTTCGCTTTAAGTTTGTGCACGTTTTTCATTTGACGCGTATATAAATTTGAATTTACAAATATATTGCCCGTCTCTTGTGCCCGGTTTATATAATGAAATCTAGGAATAAATATCAACCGGTTTAAAACATATTTATTTACTTCTCTTGGATACGAGGAAACAATGTAATAAGATAAGGGCTGTTAACGGAAACGTATTTGAGAAGAATTTTATCATTAAATTCCGAGTAGTAATCCAACAAGGTGTGCTTAAATTTTTCACACTGCAATGAACACTAAGAATTACACTGAGTGTTCAGGAAAGCGCAATTTAATTAGTACTCAATCTTTGGGTGCATTCTTTTTGCCTGACATACGTTAAATATCATTTTGGTCAAGGCTACAATAGTTAGACATAACTAGACATTGACGAAAAATGAAAGACTCCATCGTTACTAATGTTACATTATGTCTGCAAACTCAATGAGTAAAGAAGGCAACGCGTCTAAGATTTCAGCTGAATTCGCGTTTGTTTTGTGCGGAATGAACGTTTAAAAGCAGCTACTTGCTGGCTGACGGCGAGCGAAGAGTCTCAGCCTAGACTGCTTTTCGATCGCGAAATACACACTTGAGAAAATCAATTATCCGCCATACTTTCGCACTCAAGCATGCCTTCCTCATCTCTTACACACATGCTTATTTCTATATGTGCGTAATGCACACTTATGAAAGAATGGGAACAATCACAGGCCAATTAAACTTCCTCTATGTTATTCAATTAAATATCAAGTAAAGCTTCACACAGCAATAAACACACGTATTGGCTAAATTTTAAATTAATTAACCGCATCAAGATCTAATTATACTTTGTCTTAATTGATTTAGGCATAGTTTTGTTTTTCTATTGAACAGTACCTTATGTATTTATTGGGTTATTTTATTTCTAAAACGTTTTATTAATATTCCAACATATGAACATGCTCAAGTTCGGATTCTGTCTTTCCCCTGTCAAGTCAATCAAATGGAGCATTCTGTTTTGTTGTTATTTCAGCGAGGAGTTGAACTAGTTCGCTCAAGAACAATCGCACAAATTCGTACACGCATACGTTTATTGTTTTTGTTGCTTTTCAATGTATCACACTGTGATTTCGAATGGAAGAGATTGCATTACGCATGAGACATGCGAGTAGACGTGTTATAAAACACCCTTATAAGTGTGGTTTTGGCTAGTGGTTACGAACATAATTTTGAAACATGAAATAACTAAGAAAATTTAGGAAGAAAATCCTAAATTTGTGTTGAATATTTTGATTAAATATTTTTCTTTCAACTGAATATACAACTCAATATAATTCAAAGGCTGGTATCAAAGAATAAATTAGCCACGCAAAAGTTGAAAATACTGCTTTAAAAACAAAATTATTTTCATCAATATCAAAACGCAAATTATTTCGTCATATAGAGTATTAAGCTCATCCACCCATTTATTTAAATTATTTTAGTTAAACCCTGGGCGGTATTCAAATATATGCAATTCGATGAATAATGAATCACAGCACTATGCAGTATTTTAGTAATTGAATGCACCAAACTGTGCTTGTAATTACACGTAACTTCTACGATGCAATGACTCATTGCAAAATTCTCATCATATGCTAAACTACTTATTAAGGTAGTCTTGCAATTTCTTGAAACTTCAAATGATGTCTTAGAAGTTGCATCTTTATACATGAGCAAACTCAAAATTAAATGTAAGCAAATCAATTTTTTTCTTTGATGTGTAAAACCGAAAACTCTTAGTTTATAATGCTACAAATTTTTCGCAAATGGCCATAAATCTTAATATAATTAATACTGGTCATGTAGTCAACCTTGTGAAACGTAATTGTTGCTGAATACTTAAAGGATCCTTCTTTGTGAAACGCATTAATATTTTACTAGCCTGTAGAGAGGATAAACTGGACTGTGCCCGTACGCGTATGTCCGAAAACAGTAAGTTAGCGAATCACATTTCTTCGTCTTCCTTTCTCCTTGTAAATGAAAATTTATTACGCGTAAGAACTCCAACGCAGCGTCACATCTTTCAACACGACTTTTCACTTAAACGCATTGAATAAAATTAAATTGAAATTAAATAAAGCGAAACTCATAATCATGCCGAGTTTCAAAACCCGAAGTAAATAGAAATGTGATGAGTAAATGAAAAATAATGAATTTACTTACAACAAGCACAATAAGAAGAAAGTTGCATGTTGCCACTGCATTGCAACGCGTTGACTCATACGATTCTCGATCTCTTCGACGCAATGATCACGGGCGGTGTGCAATTAGGATAATTAAAATTTGAGTCGTTCAAGAGTGCAGTTGATTTGTTTTTCGGTTTGGCAGTTTGGCGGTGATGATGCGTCGCGCTTTAGAAACTGATGTGCTCGCAAGAAGGCAGAAGACACGCAACGTGGAAAACTTTCAAAACGTGCGCAGCACGATGCGCTTGCGTTTGCCGCCTCCATACATACAGGGCCGTTATAGGTTGTTGTGTGAATGCGCGCCGCTCCCGGCAGCGGTCGGATTGTTGATAGATGCGCGGCATAAGGTCCTGCGTATACGAAAAGGATGAAAAGTGGCACAATCAAAAGCCGTACTCTTCTTCACGTTTGTATCCACGCACAAACACGACAGACACTCGAACGTTTGATACAATATATAAATAAATATTACCAATAATGTTGAGCGCTTGAGAGAACTTGACGAATGCTCGTATAACGTGGATTAGAACTAATGATTTCGCCATTTCATTTTTGTGCGCGTCGCGCTCTTGATGTGGTGAGATCTTTGGTGATGCCTCAAATTTCCACACAAATTGTAGCAATTTTGTGGCATCGTTATAATTGGAAACCTTTGCAATCAATATGAATTGATTGCAAAGGTTGTCATTAAGGTGCCATCATTAAATCACAATTACTTTCTTTTGTGAATATTTGTTACAAGCGTTGTTAAAATAAATTATTATTAACAAAATAATCTATCGACTCAACTATAATCTATAAATTATTTAAAAGATATCGAAAATATTTAAATTATGAAATAATTCTTGCCGGCGAGCCATTGCAAACACAAGCAATAAAGTTAAAATTGAAGCCCACCATACAAGAGCTGAAAAATTGATGAAAGCGTATGACTCGAAGCTATCAAAGAGTGAGCAGAATAAATTAAATTTATCTCTGGCGTTTGAATCTCTGCATGACTCTGCATAATGACCTCAGCACATAATCTGATAATTTTGAATATGTATGTTTAAACTCGACAATTGATTATTGATTGATTTGTTAAACTGATTATCTTTACTCTACAAAACTATGAAATTTAAGACACTGAAAAATCATTTTATGTTAGACTTTTTAAGTCTCGCAAAAATATTATGTGTTTAAAAACGAAAGATCTTAAAATAATATATCCAGTGTCCCAAAAGCAATCATTTATGTGAATAAAATTAAGTAATCACACCTTTTTGGTGGCTTGTGTATTTATGTCGGCGGTTTTATAATATGCTCCTCCAGCCCTGACGCGCGCCTGACGTGTCTGCACGTCATAAACGTAAAGGGTTACTCAAAAGCTCTAGGCTGACAACCCTTTCATGGTAACATTCACATTCTTCAACTTATTGTGTTAGGTTTAATATCCTCTCGACCTATGTAAAACTGAGACTCTGTATTACATGATACTAATTCATAATTTTCATAAAAACGTTGTTTGCTCGTTAATTTCAATGTCACCAACGTACGATGCGTAATACATTTAAAAATATTTGTCTTTTACTCAGTTTCTTCTTGGACATTTATTTGACCGTTCCGAACGCAACCGAGATGAAATTTTCAATATTTCGCCACAATATATTTTATTATTGTATTTTATTCCATGTGTTTCCACATGGATCCACCGTCCAGCGCATTGTGGACAAGCAATAAAAATATCTATAAGAAAAATCACCTGGCGGACGTAAAAAACAAGAAAGATATGCAAAATAAATATTTATATTGTATCATTGTTGAATTGAATATTATTTTCATTAAATAGCATTTTTATGGAATAATTTGATTTACTTTAGCCATAAAGAATAAAAATAAAATATCTGAAAGATCGATTGCTTGTATCTTGATGAAAATGTTGGGCAAATCAATGAAATAATTTAAATCATTAATTAAGCATTTTGGTATTTTAGGGCTTTATCATCCCTTAAAATAAAATTTCCCATAAAATATTCAGGGTTCAGAGAAATAATGTATTAATTGGAACTTCAGCAATTATTTTCTGTACGTGCTTTAATTATTCTTGCTTTCTCAAATTTCTGAAACTATCTAACTATATTAATTCTGTGTAAAATTAAAGTATTGTAAGAACGAATCCTACTTCTTTGATTCCTATGTTTCTTTCTGCGAATTCTGTATTTTCTTCAGATAATTAACAAAGAGCGACTGAACTATTTAATGTAATACTCCTAGTCAAATGGCATTAGGAAAGATGGCAGCATTACGGATTGAATTGCCGTTCCCAAAAGAGAGCGAGAAAGAAAAAGGCAAGATTTGATTCGTTTCGGGTGACATAGCCAGAGGCGGCGCGCGCGAAACCGTTCACAGGACGAGAACGCGCCGAGATCGGGAATTCATATGGCCGGGGGTGGCACGCGGGGCACATGCGCAGCATCCAGCACCACTCTGCATTCGCGAGCGGTGCGTTTCGGCGTGCGTTTCGTGCAGCGATGCGCTCCTGGAAGGATTTCGGGCAGCGCGCGTTGATAACGTAACAACTGATGAACGAGTATTGTTCGTGTTAGTGCTGTGCGGTTTCCAAAAATGTGCGACAATTCCAGAATGCGTTACGCATCCTTCGGATGCAAATCATGATACGTTGCTGTGCGCCTTGTCCACGCAACGCGGGTAAATGCGGCCACTTCTTGTACGTTGCCGCCACGACTACCACGAACTGACGCTGATTAATCGCCATCGTCATCAGCATCCCTATCATCATCGTCTCGTTCGCGATCATCAAACGCATCGCACGCGTAATCTATTGAGTGCGCCGTTCGCACGCGCTCATTATGCACAAGATGATCCACTTGTCTGCGCTCTGTCTGTGCGTGTTTATTGTGTTCAATATTTTACGTCCATCCGACGGGTGAGTATTTATCCCTCAAAATTTTGATCTAGATATTTCAATTTAATATTATGCTTAAACCTGGGAACACATTTATCACGAATGTCATGTTCTAAAAGTTATATATCTATTTTTTATATATAAAAATATTATTTAATATTGCAGAATTCCCAAAAATATGATATCGGATCGCTTGGAGAATGTGACACAAACGATATCAAAATTACTAGAGGGATATGATATTCGTTTACGGCCAAATTTTGGAGGTACGAGCACGTATGAGTAATTTAAATCCAATTACCAGGAGTAAAACTTGATTATCCTTTAAAGGACCTTCTAAAACTCTATAAAATCTGTTTAATTTAATTGCATTTTCTTGTATTATTTCTACTTCAATTTTCGTATAAAAAATAAAAGCTTTATTGTACTTTTATTCAATCAAATATAATTTTCCACAGGTGAACCTCTTTATGTAGGAATGGATCTGACAATCGCAAGTTTTGATGCAATTTCCGAAGTCAATATGGTAAGTACGAACGCATTGTGAATGCAATTCCCGAATTTGTTTCGCTCTATATGCTTTGCCCCAATTCGCCGCTGCAACCGAATTAATTTTACGCCTGAATCGTAACACACGTCTGAACAACAACGGGTTTCGGGCTTCTTTCGCATGTCTAAGCCATAATGAGATCTGTTAATTTGCGTGAAAATGTCGTGGAATGTCTAAGAAACGAACCGGTGAAGATGCTTTCATTTTCGTTACGCCTTGCTGCTTATCTCTTGGCGCGCCACTATATTGCCGTCTTCCTGCATGCTTGCTCAGTAAACTTCCCGAGCGTAAAGGAAATTGGAAAATGCTCACGCTCATATGACGATGATGCCAGACCGCTTTCCAAAGCCCACGCAATCATGTGTCAAAAACACTTTTTAAACTTATTGTGAAAATAGAATTACCCAATTCGATTTTTTTCGCAATAAATGCATTAATTGCTCCTCAGGACTATACGATCACGATGTATCTGAATCAATATTGGAAGGACGAACGACTGGCCTTCAGTAGTGAGGAAGAAGTCCTCACATTATCGGGGGATTTCGCCGAAAAGATTTGGGTTCCCGACACGTTCTTTGCCAACGACAAAAACAGGTAAATAGATCACGATTTTTTCTCAAATTTAGTCCTATAAAATTCGCGTTTTTCAAATTGGTTAAATTTATTTGAAACAGGTGTTGCGTGATTTTCAATGGCATCCGGTAAAATAAGTCGTATATGACACTTTGCACACACGTGCTTGAAATAAAGATACTTAACCTATATATTCCCCTCATAAATGGGTTGTATCCTTGGAGGTTTCCAACGATACACAGGAGACTCCAAGGATAAACACAAATCAATATTTTTTCTTAGCGTTTTTTGCGTCCAACGGTAGTTTTTCAAATGCAATTCATAATTTATATACTTAGTTGATAAATGTAATAAATGTATGGATCGTTTCAGCTTTTTGCACGACGTTACCGAACGTAATAAACTGGTGCGGCTGAATGGTGACGGCGGAATTACTTATGGCATGCGATTTACTACAACGTTGGCGTGCATGATGGACTTGCATTATTATCCTCTGGATTCGCAAAACTGCACGGTTGAGATTGAAAGTTGTAAGCGCACATATCCAATAATCGCAAATTATAGTTTGTTAATAGCAAAGCTATTAAGTGAATCAATTTAATTTCGAATTCGGTTCCGTCAATTTTAAAAGCAAATAGTTTGATGTATTATATAAATATTTTTATTTGATTTTAGATGGTTATACCGTCATGGATGTGTTGATGTATTGGATGAACACACCGGTACGCGGAGTGGAAGAAGCCGAACTACCGCAATTTACAATCATCGGTTATGAGACGAACGATCGCAAGGAGCGCCTTGCTACAGGCATCTATCAACGGCTCTCTTTGTCCTTCAAGCTACAACGCAACATTGGCTACTTTGTATTCCAGACCTATTTGCCCAGCATTCTGATAGTAATGCTCTCGTGGGTCTCATTCTGGATCAATCACGAAGCAACGAGCGCGCGCGTCGCATTAGGTCTGCTCAAAATTGTTGATATTCGACACAAGTCAAATCCAATCAGAGACATCATGTATTAAATGAACGTGTATCGATTTCTCAGGTATCACCACCGTTCTAACGATGACAACGATTAGTACAGGAGTCCGCAGCTCCTTGCCGCGCATCTCATACGTAAAAGCAATCGACATTTACCTGGTAATGTGCTTCGTATTCGTTTTCGCTGCGCTCCTGGAATACGCCGCCGTTAATTACACGTATTGGGGCGCGCGGGCAAAGAAGAAAAGCAAGAAGGCGAAAGAGGAGGAGAAGAAACTTGGGACCAAAGTAAATCAACCGGTAAATGAGAAGAATGACGCTAATCACCATCGCAACACGGAGGATATTATCGAATTGCAAGATGTGAGACTTAGTCCCATTGCGTCGATACGCAATCGACATAATAGCAAAATGGCCAGCACCGGTGGAGGGACTGGCGAAATAGACACGTCCAAATTTCCGCCGAGTTTTCGCATCTCGCGTTCAGCCGCCTATTGCATCAATCCACGCGCACCCGGCTTGCGATTTCGTGGTGCTCGAGGTAATAGAAGCACTCTTGACACCGTCACTATCGAAAATCCGCATTCTAATGTATTTGCATGTTTTAGGAAACGCAGTGCACAAGCCGAAAGTGCTGCACGCCATTAGGCGGGGCGCATCTGTCCTCAAGGCATCCATGCCAAAAATCAAGGATGTCAACGTTATCGATAAGTATTCACGTATCATTTTTCCGGTAGCGTTCATGGCATTCAATGCGGGTTATTGGATATTCTATTTCTTTGAATAAATCCATTGCATTTGTTCTATGCAAACTCATCAATTTCAATAATTTACCAACTTCTCAGTATAAAGCAGGTTCACTTTTTTATAGATTTATACAAAACGTATTCAATTTTTCAGATACTCATAAAATTTCAACTTCATATCAACGCTCTCTAAATTAATTTCGCCCACTGAGGGGATGGCGCATTAATAACTATTTAGAAATAATATCATAGCTTTAACGAGTATGAACCAAAATTATTTTTAAATTTAGCGTAAACGCCCGTAGGTAATAAATATGGATAGATGAACTGTCATATTGAAATAATAATTTCATTTTGAGTACCTATATAAGATAGAAGCTCACAAGGCAAAAACAAATCGTAATAAAAGTTTAATGGTGAATGATTCGCCTAGTAAATGTTATGTAATAATTTTGCATACATGAACAGTAAAAGAGATATTTCGAAAAGATGAGCCAGTAATAATGGAATTGAAGTTTTATGGAACACGGGACATTCCTGATAAAACTTATTGCGTGTACATGCAATGGAAAGCAAAAATATCTAAACTAAACTTAGTGCACAAAGAGACATAAATCAAGAAAGAGATTAAACTGCAACAGTATCTAATCACTACGAATATATTGAATGTGTATGCTGTAAATCAGTTTAAATAGATTTAATCCGCGATTTCAGAACGCAAATGCAATTATGGATGAGTTGCTCATGATATTAATTGACGTAAACTGATTAATACAGCCGAAATGTTTATGTATTATAAACATATAGAAATTTATATTAATGTTATGTTTAGAAACTTTATGTGATAATCTATTGTTGCATCAGATGGGGCAAATCTAGCAAACCGTTATAATAATGATTTTCTATATTATAAGTTGGTTAGCCTCACTGAGTGCATACAACTAAACATTAACCAGCTGGTTATAAATGCAAATATTAAAGAATAACCATATTTACTAAAATATCAAATAATGATTACCAGTATGCATGAATATGAAGTTCCTCTTGGAGTTAATGTGTTTCAACGCATACTTATTATATTCATTATATATTTGTGATTAATTCTATGGCAAATTTTATTTTCCGTTATAAATAAAGTCATCAAAATAGTTCCGTGCATATTTTGCTTGCCTTATGCGAACATGATGTAGAATCTGTACTCACGTTTTATTGTTATCTATCCCATCATAGACTTCAATGATCTACGACACGAATAACAAATATCTATTTTCGCTAACCCTCTGTAAAGAAACTCAAAATTAATCCAGACATTCGCTTTGACACCCGACTAACACTGCTTACTAAACGTCAAATTCGATACCAAAACGTTAAAATTGGTTAAAAATAAACCATACTAACTTTGTGTGTACAAAAACATTGATTAACATTGTTGCAAATTCGAAATGAATCTGACCGCATTATTTCCTGAATCAACAACACTCAGCTGTGTAAAAATTGAAAACCTGCTATTTATGCGAAACCGACTCCTACATGTATCCGTTACATTCCAGATGTCCTCAGATTATTTGAACTTAATAATTATCAAATATTTTAAGCTAGGTAAGTGAAGTAAGCTGTAATCCACTCGTAGCAAATAGACAATGCAAGCCAAAATTAACTTGGTTGTGCTCTCCACATATATTTCTGCATGTCCGCCGAGCCGGCGCGCTACTCCCGGTACATTCCCGTATGTTCCAGATACCAGCATCGAGAATATATCGTTCTCGCTCTTTCAATCCCGCTAAAAGCAGGCACAGCATCCAAGCAACGCGAACAGAAGTAAGCCCGCGCTATGAATCCGTATCGACTAACTCCTGCCAGTTTCCATCGGGAGAGCGAGCTCACCTGACGCACGCAGCGCAACTTCCGTCACATCCCTATGGTTGGCATCTCGTCGTAAGGGTGGTGGAAACTCACATCTCATCTGAAATTAATCGATACTTTGCACTTTTCATCCAAGTTGCTCTATACGCACCATCCTTGGGATAGACTTAGAGATAATCGAGATAAGTTACATTGTTTAACTTGCTTGGTATAAATAATGTGAAGTGCGTGCGATTAGTCGAATACTTCTTGCGCAGTAAACGGACGCAAGGCAATTTCTTCTTGGGCGGACATCATATACTTGTGTTTGTGTTCGTCACACTTTCCGAAAATGACGGGGTATAAGAGAAGATATTTGCGTGAATGGGTGTTGTGCTGAGAGACAGGAAAGTTGCACCCGTCCATTCAGTTCTCCGTAAAACACCCACGTAGCCAACACGACAATGTTGCTCAAGAAGATAACAACTCAAAATACACGATGGCAGGGTATCTGTCTCAAGTATTGGATATTCTCAGGTAAGATAATTTAAACTGGGTGCAAAATTGACCCAACCTATCATAAGAAGTCATTTGAATAACGTTGACCTAGTCCAGTTACATAGCTTTGCATTGCAATAGAGTATTGCGTAGGAAGGTGGCGTTGCATCGCTTGTTAGAATGATGGTCTGCGAATCGGGCATCCGCCTACGCGTTACCTCGAAGAGCATATCGATCCAATGCACCCATACATTCATAACTGCCCTATACATATATCAAAATATATTCGAAATATGGGTACACATGCAACTATTTCTCAATGAAACTGTTCATTCACTAGTACAAAAAGAGTGGGCGGCTTAAACTATTTGTGCATACGCCCAATTCGCTTGTAGAAAAGAAAGTGGATTGAAAATAATCTCAAGACAATTTGAGAATTAAATTTGACTAATTTCAGCATTACTATGCCGAAAATATATTTATTGAAAGCATATTTTATGTTAATGTTCATACGCGCTTTATAACGCAATTTACTAGGGAAAGTGTGTTTATTTTTGCAGTACTATTACTGACAAGAATATGCTCCGCGTATCAAGGCTCAAGTTTAACAACAGTTACGCCGCCACCGCATCGTGGTGCCGCCCGAATTATGTATGGGTCTGGCTCACTACGCACACCAGGACCTCTACATCTTGGTCCTGGTCACCGACCACCACGTCCCAGACCCACCCCAACTTCTTCCAACAAAAGATATTATCCCATTGTCCCACTTCCTATACCAATTCGTGACTTTGATATTCGTGACTTTGATGATGGATACCAAGTGACATTTCCCGGGTTTCCCAACGGTCTAGACGCAACACGAACAGGCGGGCAATCTCGCGGTGGCCTGTATGGAGGTCGAATTGAATATCCCTTAAATCGTGGCATTGGTTTTGAATATGACCGATTTCGTAAAAATAAACCTCTCGGCATATTGACAATGAAAGCGCCCAGTGATATGGATAGCGAAGATATCCGAGATGTTGCCACCGATGGAGATACCGACTACCCTTGTCGTGATGATGAATGTGGACCTGGACAATTTATATGCGTGGAAACTTGCCAATGCGTTCATTATTCATTACGTTGCGATGGTCATGAAGATTGTATGCACGGCGAGGATGAATTAGAATGTACCAATTTAGAGAACGCACGCAATTATGCTTGCGCGAATACCGAAAAATATGTGAGATGTCCACATTCGGGTAAATGCATACGTAAAGATTGGCTATGCGATGGAGAGAACGATTGTGGCGATTTTTCGGATGAAACACACTGTGGTCTGTTCAATTTGTGTTAGCTTTTCAAGTGAACAAGAAGAGTAATATCTTGCTCAACAGGTGATCCCGCTAATTGCACCATCGATCAATTTGCGTGCACCAATGGACTCTGTATTCCAAAATCCTGGGTGTGTGATAATGACGATGATTGCCGTGATTTATCTGATGAATATAATTGCACACGAACAGGGTAAGTAAAAAATTCAGTAATATGGTATTTTAAGCGCACTTATCAACGGCATAATATAATTTATGTTTACTGTCACAAAAATTGTGCATGTAAAAAAGATAATTAAGAATTATGTAGTTCATAGAAATTATAAATTGCAAAATGTCAAATGCATTCTCAGTGCAATAACATCCGTGCTATGGATGTTGAACCGCCTCCCGATCGATAGCGCGATGTATCCATAGCGACTCGCCACAACATCCCTGGATGCAGCTAAATTTACCTAGCAACCAACCGCCACTTATTTACCCAATTACAATTATGGAAAATTACAACGAATTTTTCACTTATTTTTTCTATATATACATTTCATAAATAGAACATATCATATTGTATTTACTCCGCATGTAAATATTATTAATCTTTTTCTACGCAGATGTAAACAAGACGAGTTTACTTGCAACGACGGTGCATGTCTTCCATTTAGTTGGAAATGCGATCGTGAATCTGATTGTCATGATAATTCCGACGAAGAAAAATGCGGTAATACAATTTCAATACAAATTTTTAAAGTAAATAAATGATTAAACTTTAAACGATAGATATTGAACCACCTGCATGTAGCAAGGGCGAATTTCATTGTACAACTCAACGTTGTGTCAAAGAACGTTTTCATTGCGATGGCGATAATGATTGTGGTGATTGGAGCGATGAAGAAGATTGCGAAATTAGAGGTGGTCAATGTGTTGCTGGACAATTCAAGTGAGTCAAGTTGTTAGTTCTTATAAAGTTTGTAATATCGCCAAAATTTTCAGTTGTCAAAATGGAGATTGCATACCAGCAACTTGGGCATGTGATAAACAAAATGATTGTGATAATAATGCTGACGAATTAAACTGTACTGAAAGTAATCAACGAACTTGCTCTCCAGATGAATACACTTGTAAAAATGGAGCATGCATTCTAGTGAGTTGTTCCCACTTTAAGTAATAAATGCGATATTTTATAAAAATTTCGTGTTAATTAGAAAACTTGGGTATGTGATGGTTACACTGACTGCAGTCAAGGGGAAGATGAATCCGAATGTAAAATTACTTGCGATGATATGAAGTTTCCATGTAAAAGCAACTTACCAAACAGTAATGATACCGAGTATTGCATCGGCAAGAAGCACGTATGCGACGGGTTTAAAGACTGTCCAAAGGGCGAGGACGAAAAAGACTGTCCTACAGTGGTCGCATGTGATGATAAATCAAAGTGTAGTCAATTATGTCTTAAGTCAACGGACAATAAGGCTTATTGCAGTTGTCGTCGTGGTTATCAATTATCATCTGATGGTTATAAGTAATTATTCAATATAAACCCGCTTCTTCGTCAGATGCCTACTAATAATAAACATTTTAGTTGCGATGATATAAATGAATGCCTCTTTGAAAGTGATCCCGTTTGCTCGCAAACTTGTAATAACACGATTGGCAGTTATAAATGCGGGTGTATGACTGGATATATTTTACGCCCTGATCTACAGACATGTAAAGCTTTGGGGGGATCACCCACTTTGCTATTTGCAAACCGATATGATATTCGACAGGTAAAAGTTAAAATTTAATATAAAGTTATACAATTATAAAATTATAAGTTATACAAGTCTAAAAATGGTACTTAAAACACTTAGGTTTCTCTACAAGATACTGCTATGAATGTAAGATTTACGGCGCTTCTTAAAGGCTTGCATAACGCAATTGCTCTCGATTATCACTACAGTGAAAAGTTAATTTTCTGGTCAGATATTGCTTTGGATGTAATAAAAAGGTCCTATATTAATGGTACTGGCAAAATGGATGTAATAAAATGGGGTTTGGAATCTCCAGCTGGTATAGCTTTAGATTGGATACATAATTTGATTTTCTGGACGGATTCAGGAACTCGTAGAGTGGAAGTTGCCAACTTGGATGGCACTCAACGCAGCATTTTAGTTGCAAATGATTTAGACAAGCCACGTGCTATTGCGGTTCACCCAGGGGAGGTATTCGTTTTCTGGACTGACTGGGGACCGCGGCCTAAAATTGAACGAATTGATATGGATTCGTCAAATAGACGAAGCATCATAAGCGAATCTGTGTTTTGGCCTAACGGGCTAACAATTGACTTTACTACTGACCGAATTTATTGGGCGGATGCAAAACATAATGTCATAGAAACGTCTTTCTTTGATGGTAGTGATCGCAGAAAAGTCATCAGCAAGGGTCTACCACACCCATTTGCATTAACTATTTTTGAAGATGCAATCTATTGGACTGATTGGCATACTAAAGCTATATCAACAGCTAACAAACAAACAGGAGCGGGAATGCGCACCATTCACGCAAACTTACATTTCCCAATGGACATTCACAGTTTCCATCCACAGCGACAGCCACTATACCGAGATCATTGTGCTGTGCACAAGTGCGAACATCTCTGCTTACCAAGTAAACATTCTTATACTTGCCGATGTCAAATGGGTCAAAAACTAAATGCCGATCAACGATCATGTCAACAACCTGATAAACTACTTGTATTTGTCCGCAAGAAAGATTTGAGGATCAAGCATTTGGATAGTGATGCGGCGCATCATCATGAAATTGTTGTGCCCGTTGATGGCATTAAATCAGCTGTTGCAATTGCTTGGGATTCAAAGGAAGATATGATTTATTGGACGGATGTAGAGAAAAATACTATTAATCGAGCTCATTGGAATGGAAGTTTTCATGACGAAATCATAAAAACTAATATCGGTAAAACATTATGATGACTGATTGAAAAACACCTATTACTAATTAAAATTAATTTTAGAATCACCAGCTGGGTTAGCTTACGATTTCTATACTGATAAAATATATTGGACTGATGATGGTACAGCAAAAATTGAAGTTGCGAATAGCGATGGTTCTCGCAGAGCCATTTTAATTTATAACAATCTTGAACACCCACGTGATATTGTTGTTGATCCTATCAATGCCTACATGTATTGGTCAGATTGGGGAGATTATCCTAAAATTGAACGCGCCGCAATGGACGGCACTAGAAGATCAGTGCTTGTAATGCAAGACTTGAAATGGCCAAACGGCTTGGCAATTGATTATGTTTCAAATCGATTATATTGGTCAGATGGAGGAAAAAGCTCGATTGAATATTCGACGCTTGAAGGCAAAAACCGAAAAATACTAATACAAGGTAGTCAAGTACCCCATCCATTTGGACTTGACGTGTTTGGTGATAATATTTATTGGACTGACTGGGAAACGAATAAAATTTCTCGCGCCAATAAAAATACTGGAGATAATATCAAAGTTATAAGTAACGGCATCACTGATCTTATGGATGTTCGTGTATTTCATCGTAATAGAAAGTATATGAAAACCCCATGCCATGTAAAGAATGGGGGTTGTTCGTATTTATGTCTATTGACACCTAGTGGTCACGCATGCGCTTGTCCGATAGGTGTTAATTTATCTAAAGATAAAAAGACCTGCGAGAAAGGGCCTATCAACTCATTAATCTTTGCTCACCGTGTAGATATAAGACGAATATCTTTAGATGTACCATATATCGTTGATTACGTGTTACCCCTTCCAGCCCTTAAAAATGTAATGTCCGTCGATGTTGATCGTCTTACACAGGATATTTACTGGACAGACACATCACTAGATGTAATTCAAAAAGCCTCTCCAGATGGTAAAAATGTGAAAGTTATTACGAAGAATGAAGTGCTCAGAGTAGATGCAATTGCAATTGATTCGACTGGAAGAAAACTGTATTGGACTGATGGCGATCGTAACAGTATCGAAGTTGCAGAACTTGATGGTAGTAATCGCAAGTTACTAATTTGGTCGAATTTAGATAGTCCAAGAGCAATTGCATTACATTACCATCATGGTTTAATGTTTTGGTCCAACTGGGGTAACTCAGCAAACATTGAAGTTGCTTCTATGGATGGCACAAACAGAAGAGCAATTGTGACGACAGAGTTATATTGGCCTAATGGTTTAGCTGTTGATAGAGCAGCGGAGCGAATTTACTGGACTGATACTAAACAAAAAATTATTGAAAGTTGCGACTTAAATGGCAAAGACCGAAAAAAAGTTCTTAAAAATTTGCCACACCCATACGGGTTGGTTGTAGTAGGTGATCATATTTATTGGTCAGACTGGACCACACAAGCTTTGCATAGAGCCGATAAAAACAATGGAAATGATAAAACTATAGTTAAAAATAAGCTTGAGGGTTTAATGGATATACGAAGTATCCAGATCGATAATATAGCTGAAAATGCGTGTGGAAAAAATAATGGAGGATGCTCACATTTATGTTTAAGAAAACCTAATTCATTCTCATGCGCTTGTCCCACTGGCATCAACTTTAAAAATGGCAGCACTCAAATATGTGAATACCAACCTGATGACTATTTACTCTTTGCTACTCGATCTGATATTGTTCGCATTGCTCTCGACTCGGAGGACCTCACAGAAGTAACGTTACCAATTGGAAAATTGGAGCACGTTATTGATGTGGATTTCCATTGGGAGAAACAACTTTTGTTTGTATGCGATCTTGATTTAGGAAGAATCTCATCAATAAGTATGAGCAATTTGAGTAGACGTCATAATATTATGTCGGATAATACATCAACACCGAATGGTATCGCAACTGATTGGATCAGTGATTTAATTTACTGGACAGACGGTGCAAGAAAACAAATTTCCGTGGTCAAGATTGATGGCAGTTTACGCTTTGTTGTAATCAACAATGGCTTATCAGATCCCAGATCGATTTCAGTATTTCCGAGGCGGGGTTATTTGTTTTGGACTGATTGGGGTGGCGATTCTAAAATTGAGAGATCATCTCTAGATGGGACGTCACGAAAAGTTCTTGTTGATAAAGAACTCGGATTTCCAAATGGTTTAACAATTGATTATCAAACAAAACGTCTCTATTGGACAGATGCAAAATTGGATCGCATTGAAACATCTGATCTGCATGGACGAAATCGTATTCAATTATTGCATGGTACTGAAGCGCCAACCACCCATCCTTTTGCATTGGCACAGTTTGGTAATTATATATATTGGACCGATTGGTATCAGAAGAAAATCATACGAGCTGACAAAAATGTAGTCAAGCGCAGTTCGGTAGTTCGCAAGAATTTAGCTGGCGCAATGGGCATACGTGCAGTCTCCAAAGATAAGCAAAAGGGATGGAATGCTTGCGGCACTAATAATGGGGCATGTTCTCATTTATGCCTATTCCGTGGTACAGATTATATTTGCAAGTGTCCAGACACACCTAATGGAAAACCGTGTAAACTTGGTAAACTTTTCTCAATGAACTTGAACTGTCTAATTGACTATCTTTAAATAGTTCCAGATTATATTGTATCTGCTGCTCCAGACGGTTATGAATACGCAGATGAACCGGATGATGATGATATTTATTATGATCCAAATACCGATTTTAATGATGATAAATTTAATGGAGCTCAACAAAGTAATCTACATTTATATCTCTTGGTGTCTGCCCCAATTTTTTGTCTCGTCACTATTGGTGGAGCAGTTGCAGCACTTTGTCTTCTTTATAAGAAAACAAATAAAAAGTTACTATATGCGACGGGACGTAGCGTAATGACCTTTTCAAATCCAAATTACTATACGACAAATGTCGGGGAAACCAGTGGTCCATCAACAGTTGCTACGAACGTGGATAAGAAACCGTTTTTATGGAAACGATTAAAATATGACAAATCTCAAGTATGACCCCATTAATGCTTATTTAGTACTCTATCATAAATTAATATGTACTTTCTAGGAACGAGTTTATGAAGATAAAGGAGGATGTAGTAGTCCAGAAGTAACCAGTTTAATACCAACGGTTCTAACACCAAGCAGTTCGCACTGCGAAGTAATCACGCCTGAACTGGAACATTCACCATCAATTACACCATTGCACCGGGAATCAAATAATCCCGTGGTTTAATTTAGAAATTGTCAAAACTAATGACAATAACATGGTAACAAGGTAAAGGAATTAAATTTTTATAAAATGAGTAAAATTGATGCGAACAAATTAACATCCAAATACTTCAAAGTGTACATAACACATGTATAAAATGCAAACAATATTTCTTGTCCTACATAAATTGTCTTCTAAATTCGCGTAATTGGATGTACACATATAATTGCAACGAAACAAGTCCTTTTCCAAATTTACTAAGTTATGCATTGATAGCACGGTTCTGGATACTAAGAGTCTAAGTAAATAATTATTTTCAATATGATTTCCAAAAATGCATAGATATTAACATATCGCAAAGTAAAATAATGTTTATGAAAGTGTTGACAATGGCTAAATCATTTAAATTACTTTAAAATGAACGAAACGTATTTACGAAAGATTGGATATTTTTATATATATAAGGGCAAATTACTAGACATATTGTTTAAAATACGGGAGACAAATAAGGAATGATGGCAGATACATGCTATTAAAGACTGACTGTTACAGATAGGCACTGTTAAAGCACACAACTCACGGACAATGTCTATAGATATTACAGGAAAAGAAACTATATTAATGGCAATAAAATAGTATGAGGCCGATGCAAAATGTTGGAAATTGCAATCAATTTCTTCTAAGGCCGCTGCTTGTAATTTCTATACGTGAAATGATCCTCGACTTTGTACTCTTTTATGAAAATGAATATCAAAACCACCGGGATAAATTACAAAGGCTCATGTAACTCATCCAGGTTCTTGTAAAATTTTCGGAATTAATGTAGTTTCTTAATGAATTATTAACTCCTACCGTAAATGGTATCAATTCCTGCTACGATCTTGATGTATAAAAATAACATAGAATAAATATAATTGTTAAAATATTAGTGTTACTTTTATGATGACGTTGATTAAATGAAGTTTCCGAATCTTTGAATATGCTTGAGTTTATGTAAATACAAAAATACTTACATAGGAAACGTCATTTGAATCACTTAATAAATTATACACAAGATAAGAATATTAATGTTAATTGTGGCAGAATTTGAATAATATCTTGCTCATTGCTAAGATATTATGTGAATATCTGAAGAAATTATATGATATTATATAAATGGATATTTAACCATTCAGGAAATATAATGTAGTATAATAATTAAAGTCTGCATTGTATCAAAATGGACACCATTTTGTATAACTGTTAAAAGATGTTTTATGTTTCCGGAAAAATGATATAAGTACCTAAACAAACTGATACAAAAGAAATAAAATTAGATGTTCATGAACCTGTGCCTCCACAGGTTCGTGACAAAACTAAGGATAATATATCTTACATATATATAAAATAAACATGTATTTTAAATGTTTAAACACGTTCATAATTTTATCCAGCAATTTTATCCAGTCAAAATATCGAAATCCATAACAATTGCCCAGATAAGTTTCCAAGTATTTTTCAATTTCATGCCGAACAGGGTTGTATCTCCGAAAAGCAGTTTAAGTATAATCAAAATTGTTATTTAACATTTATTGACATCTTGAACATTTACCATAACAGAGTAAATACGTCTAAAATATATTGAGACTGCTCCGTATATATTATAGTGATTATGCTACTTGCGTTATTTGATATATCTATATATATTACAGCAATATCAACAGGCAATATAATCAAGTACTTTATTATATAAAAAACTAAAAATCCTGAATTAGTAATACTAATTTAGTTAGTAAATATAAAAAAATGACACTCAGATAAGAAAAATTACGTTTAAAAAATTAATTACGTTCAACGAATAATACTTAATTTGGAATGCATCAGTACATAAATAAAATTGGCACTGTTCTTTGGTTTTAGAAATTACTTTGTTCAATTGCATTTGTTCTTTGGTCGTTTTAGTGTTCAATGTTAAGTTCTGGAAAAGCCTTTACCAAAAATATTTCAAAAAGGTCCTAAAACCAAGCACAGATTGTAAATTGCAATCACTCTTAAACAGGTCGTCGAAAACCAGAATTATACTTACATAAAATAATTGTTTATTTAGCTGCTTATTTTGAAGATTATCAAAAACCTTCTTAGCACCATTCCGTGCAGCACTTGCCCCAACTAAGTTCGCCAATATTTCAGGTACATTACTAACAAACATTTTACGTGCTTCATCAGCAGTTAAACGCTTTTCAAGTGCGCTTCTTTCTGCGCCGTGTTCGGCTAATGTTCCTTGCGGCCAAAACGTTTTCATAATTGTACTTAAGTAGTAATGAAGCATCTTCTCGCTAAAGTACCATGAAATTATGTCATGTATTTGACGATTAATAGTTCTTCCATAGGTAAGCTGCACAAAGCTTATAAGAGTTTTACGAAGGACTTTATTGAAACCACGCAAATCAAATATTTCATCCATTAGGCCGTATAATGGTTCAGCCACAGTATCTTTATCATCCGACCTAGTTCCACCATTGTGTAACTTGCCACCATCAGAAAAATCTGTTCCTGGTGCATCTAAATACTGTGACATGTCCTCTTCGTCATTACTTTCTGCCTGACTAGAAGAAGAGTTCTCGCTTTTAAATAATGTTGCAAATGAAAATTTGGACTTTTTTGGTATAGAACCAGATTGTTTAAGATGCTCTGGACTTGGACTTAAGAATGAATATACTGCTTCGCTTTGATTCAAACGTTCATCTTCTAAAATAAACTGGCCAAAGCAGGAGAATTACATAGTGTTAATGTTATACTGCAAAAATAGAGCATACCTCCAAATATTTTTGTATCTGCGCCTTGGCCTTTTCAAGTGTCTCGCTTTGAGATTTTGCAAAAAGGAATTTTGTAAATCCTTGCGTTGGAAGGTCAAAACCTTTAATATCAGAACATAATGGACGTAACTTTCTATTCAATTCCAGAAATTTTCCAAGTGATCGTGAAACCACCCAGCCAGAACTATGTTCTTCGGCGTCAGTATCATCAGACTGCATATACACAACTAGCACAAACTGGATTTCTTTGTCGTCCACAATCTCCGCATTCTGTACAACTGCACGCCATTTACCCAAATTTTCACCCCAAATTTCTGTACGACTAATATGTGCTTCTAGTTGCCGTTTTTCCCCTTGCAGCCATTCCACTTCCTGCTGCAATACCTTTAATACTCTTGATTCCGGTTTTACAGATGTCTGAAGCGCATGTAATGCTTGAGTTTTACAATTAAGACGTTCTTGTAACTCATCTAATTTGCGTCTTGAGTACGTAGAATGCTCACCTACATGATTACTTTCAATGCTTCCGCCAGATTCATCCGAATTCTGTCTTGGATCACTGACGGTGTCAGTTTGTGTTATTCCTTCATCCGCATCAATTGCGACAACCATTTCGCTATAAAACTGACTAGTAACAAAAGCCTGATAATATTTATCTTCCAGCAATTTTACGACTTGTTGCTGAACTTCATAGAATACTTCAGGGCCTTTATCGCCAAGCAAAAATGCTTCCATTCGTTTTCGAATGGCCTTTTCTATACGAATTTCGAAATTTGGTTTACGTATGTATGTATAAAATATTTCAGCACCAACTTGATGCCAATTCTTGCGCTGCGCTTGTTTCAAATCTTCTACAGCAGTCCAATATCCAACGAGATCTTGACTCGCCAATGTTTCAAGAAACATTGTTAGATACTTGCGGCCCAGAACGTGATCTAGTACTGAAGACAAATGAAGAACTTGATGCTGGACTCCTTCATCCCACCCAAGCAAAATCATGCGTGACTCGCATTCTTTCTTGGCGAGTTGTAATTGATCAATGAAGCGTTTTAATTTCTTGGCCTCATTTAGTTCCGCTTTATTAACTCCCTGTGACTTTTCTACTTCTGCGTCCACTCCTTTTGCCCGTTTCATATTTTGTAAAGTTGTAGCTTGCATTATTTTGTTCACAATTCTATATCTGTACGTTTTCAGCAGTTTTACGTCATCGGTCTTTTGTATCATCTTCATAAATTCTTCAAATGTATTCGCATTCTCAAAACTTTTACTATGTATGAGATTTGCCACTTTCTGTGATTCGATATAGGTAATAACGTATTGATTAAAGAAGTCGGGATCAGTAATAGTATCAATCATTACATAGAGCATCTTGTTAGCAAGTACTTCACGTAAAAAATACTTAGCTGGTGGCAGCGAATAGCTTCTGGGCAAAAGAAACATAATAAACATTTCCGATATCTTACGCAAATGATTAAGTTCTTTATCTTCATGTAGAAGATATGACGATAATTTAAAAGTAGCAGTATCATAGCTAAAACATGCCCATAAGCAATTTGCAGGCTTCATTTAGTATGTACACATACCTCATATTGGCTTTTGCGTCACGAATTTTTGTAAAATGAGATGTTACTTTGTCTACCATATTACATGCTAGTAAAGAAACATGGTCAATTCTAGACAGACGGTCATGAAAGTTAAACACAGCGCCCCAAATGTCTTCCCGGATTTTCTCTGTTAAATTTGGCGGCATGAAAGCATGCTGATTGAAATAAAATTCAATGAAATCTCGAATGAAATAATCAATTATTTGCTGAAGCAGATGATCAATTGTTCTTCCCAAAATTACTGGCAAATAATCATTAGATTTGGGTGACAGATCATAATCATGCTAAAAGTGATTCTTTTAAATACCAGCTAACTAAGTGAGACCAAGTCCTAAATCCTAAACATACCATAAGTTTAGCATGAAATATATTAATGTCCTTTTGAACATGTTCAATTGCAGTTCCTGTTCGATGGTTCAGTGATAATATAACATGTACCCAAATGACAACGACTACTCCCAGCATGAATCCAAGAAGTGTGAGAAATATGAATAAACATGTTTGTATTGATATTGCAAGCAGCAAAACAATGCTGGATATTATAGTAAATATAATCAGCTGCTGCTGCATTCTAAAATGAAGGAGTTCAGTGATTTAAACGTTAATATCTTTTATTAACTTACTTTGTACTATTGGGCACTAATCTAAGTCATGATATCAGCTGCCTAGAAATATTTATTCCTATGTTATTAAACTAGGAATCAATGAAATCTACCTTCATGATACTTATGAGCAACTGGACACTACGCAACTGAGTGCACATGCTTTAATGATTTTTGCTCATCGAACGATTGCACGTGAGTTCTATAGACGTCAGCACATTCCAATTTTTAAATATAAATATTATATGTACTTAAAACAATTATTATTAGCCTCTGAATATTACCTCACCTTTTAAACATTATATGCCCGATTGATGATAACTTAATACTCTGAAACGTTAAGGAGAATAACAAATCTATTAATTAGAAATACTAATACTCTTTGAATAATTATCGGTTCTTTATATTTATCGTTATATCATATTCTATTTGAGCATTCATAATAATTATATAATTAACATTGAATAAAATTATGTAATTTGTAAGAATGTAGCATTATAAAATGCTACTGTAATGCAGTCGGTTCATTAAGTTAACTTATAATGAATATTTCAATAATAAAAATTTGTAATTTATTCCATTGCTATGATTCAGACGTTGGCTATTTTAAATTAAATGTTACGGGAACACGAATTTTAAAAGTATTTGGAATAACTTACGATGTCAACTCAAAATCTACTAGTTTATTTAGAATCATCGTTCATTTGTGCACAATTCATCTTGCACTTTTAGGTAATGTGGGTCATTTAGTACACTACCTAAGTGAGTTGTTTAATTAAATCTGTAATGCACTATATTACTGTGAATTTCTCTATGTTTCAGTCAATAATTCTTTCAGTTTTTACGAGATCGCTGATGATATTGCGGTTCTAAATACCGGGATATCTTATACATTTGCCATTATCATTGTTTATAGGCATTCTTTAGATGTATCTGACATCTTTTTCAAAATTGGCGATTTTAGAGCTAAGGAATATGGTAAAGCAAGGGGTGTTCAAGCTCTAGACGCATTAGTCTCAAAAATCTGTGTTATTTCACTAACGATATTAATAATTGCTGGCATAATAACATGGTGTACGTATCTTATGCAAAGTTGTGCTCCCGAAGACAAAAGTGCATGTGGGCTCATATTTGCACCAAATTATTATCTTTTTGAAATTTATTCGAAACCTTGGCGTCAAATCTATATGACGTTGCAAACGTTTATGATATTCAGTATTTCAATTTCTGCAGTATTAATCATTATCATAAATATTTATATGACTGAAGCACTTATACTGCATGTTGATCATTTAACAAACCTCTTAACTCAAATAACAAGCGAAGTAGGACGCCATCAGCGATTTGTTAAGATAAAACTTTGTGTTAAATATCACTATCTCTTGTTGAGTATTGACCGGGCAAGAAATATTGTGCAACGTAATATCTTTGCTTATCATGTCTTCATGACACCAGCAGGTATTGGGCTGTCAGCATTTCAAATGCAGAAGGTGAAAAAACACGTCAAAGATATGAACTACCTAATTAACCAAATTTGCAGAAAATTACAGTAATCACCTTGATGCATATATTGGGTTATATATCAATTTCTATTATCACTTGCATTGTAGGACAACGCTTAAAATCTAAGGTAAAAATTGATGCTACCTATACATTTATAATTATTTTAAAATTTTAGAGTGAGCATTTGGAAGATATAATTTATGAAAATGTGTTATTTGATAATGATTTAGCAACACAAAAAGATATGTTATTTATTGCATTGAGATGTAAACTTCCCATGATTGTTGAAGCCGGTAAATTTGCTCACGTGGGACATAGAATGCTATTAACTGTAAGTAACTGACTTGAAATACTGATATTGTTGTTTAACATAATTTTCAAAACAGATATTTAAGTCAGTGGCTTCATTCCTGACAATGTTACACACATTAAATTAAAAAAGACCTTCAATTTTCAATAATTTTACACTAATGTGATAAAGAAAACAATTTAATTAACGAATCTAATATAATTCAAACGCCGTATTATCAAGCTGTTGTGGTGTTTCATTAATTGTTCTAAGTCTTTCTTCCATAGCAATCACCCTCGCTAATACCTAAAATGAATGAGATTATTTACAAAAATAACATAAAAGTTAACCCTCGATACTTTGCTATTCCTTAAACATTTATGTTGGCAAAGCTCTGCGCGTCTTCGTGATTTAATATCTCTTCTAGGATTAAAGATATTACGTTCATGTCTCCCAACCTCATCTTCAGGTCCCCATGACTCCGTCATTTGAAAAAGGCCAAACAAATCCTCAAATGATGTACGGTTTTGCATAAACGCGAGTACTTATTAATAAAATTCATAGTTACCCGCCATTTCAGATATCTGACGCTTTCAATAAATGCATATATAATAATAGGACTTGCTAGAATTAAGACTATCGCGGTGATACAAATTACTTCATTTGCTGTCAATATCTGAGCTACTTGCCACAGGTAGAAAAATATAGAAATCTGGGGAAATGGTTTTTAAAATAAATAAAAAAGTTTTTAGCGCTTATGAGATACATACCGCTAGGACTAATGGGCTAATATACCATGTAACTTTCCAAAACCTTGTTGGTGGGGATCCGCATATGAAATGAATATCGTCACATAATTTCTGCACCCCATAAATCCACGAGACAACTAGGACGGTCAGTGTCGTAATAATCATTTCAAACCAATCCAATGCCACAGATAGATAACAACTAGTTATGTAAAAATATTCCTAAAATTATGTTCAATTACTACAGATCCACATATCACGCATGCATCATTACTGTGGTTGCACATGGTATCGCTAATAGTAGATATAACAAAAAACTTGCAATTAAAGTATATAATTTATACTTCTCAATCAACGGGAACGCATCTTCTAAGCTTATTAAAATTAATCTTAAGTTTAGTAGAATGTGTGTAACCGATTGTAATATCATTATCACAAAGTAGAGAGTACTCCAAATCTGATATGCAGCTGAAAATATACATTATTTAATATATAATATAGCGAAAATACTTGAATTTTACTTATATACGCAATTCCCGCTGGAATGACTGTAAACGACAACAACTCATAAGGAGAATTTTGGAAAACCGCACGCATATTGGGAGATTTTGATTCTTGAGAAATTACTGACATTGCAACGTACCGCATCAGGCTCATTACGCTATGTCCAAGAAAAACCAGGGCTGTGCCTGAAAGCGTTAATAATCCCGTATGGGTGCGAGGTGGGAAAAATGATCCCAATATCATATGTCCCCCTTTTCCAACGGATGTATAAACAAGCACTGATAAAACAGTACGTGACCATTGCTTAAATGTGAATCAAACGTGTTACCAGTAAGTTTTAATATTATGCGCGGTGCGCTTACATAATAATCACCAATTCCGTCAAGGGTAGTTTCAATCATGTAACTGAATCCGTATTTACCAGATCCATAGGATACGAACATCCAAAATATCATTGAAATACTGATAACGAATGATATTACGTATAGAATTATGATAAAGCGGCAAAATTTGCCGAATTTATTCTTAAAAAACAGTAATTTATATATGATTATCCACATAATGACGATTGAGATCAGTCGTCGGAAATCTGGCATGCCAAACGAATGATGCATAGTGCTAGGAAAAGCCATGAATGTTTCACTGCAAGCAGACAAGATTGTAATTGCGAAATAAAGTAAAAATGACTACAGTACTTCCAATAGCGGGAGGTAGCTAAGCTAATAGTTTCATTGAGACATGGACCTACAACACATTCTTCTCCAAACCAACAATTCTTATAATGTTCGCATGACACCCATGGTAAATAATATTGCATTGCGTTAAAAGAATATAATAGTGCGTCCCCCGCAAGTACAGCACTGCGTGTCATTCGGATAAATGTTACAAACAAATAGGAGTATCCGACTCCATGCATTACAGGGCTCAAATATCTAAGTCTTGTGCAACTTGATTGTGAATATTGGCCCAATGCAGTGAGCATATAAATTATAGGCAGGCTAACAAGGAATACGCATAATATGGATTGCATATATTCAATATCATCTGAAACATTGAGTAAATTACGTAGGTGTTACCGTCCCAAAGTTGTAAAAGGGACTGCTTTACATGTTACTGCAATGTCCAAATATAGAAACCGATTTGAACTATAAAGGGAATAGATTACGAATGTGATTAGGTAATTCCAGTTTGAGGTCCATCGATATCTTGAGACACGTCCTTTCTATAATTAACGAATAAAATTAACACTTAACTTATTAATGTAGTAATGCATCTAACCAATAAATTCCCAGAAGAAGTACGCTCGTCAATATTTAGAGTATAAGATTTACGGTGAAACATTGATAATATCTATGTTTTGAGATAATAAGATAGTCAATAATAATTGTCAATAAATCAATTTTTGCATATCCCCGGTGATTTACTGTTTCATTATGATAAAATAAAGGTTGGTGTCGAACAAGCCTACTAGCAATATGTAATCATTGTTAACTTGTAATAAAGGACTTCATCCTCCTAATAAACGCAAACTAACGCATTTAACCAAAACTACATCTACGTTTGGTCTAAATAAGTATCTTTTTAGGCATCGCAGTAAACGCCGGTAATCATTATGTGAAGTAAATAAAGTATATATCAACATAACCCGCAATTCACGAACAGCTGATTTTGACAGAACATATAACCCACGATGCAATCTGTGATGTAACTGTGTTTCACTGTTCATAAATATGAATACTTCGTACGTTTGGTACCACAAAATACGGATGCACAATTTTCATTAGAAAACAGATGTAGTAATAAACCACTGAGGTCAGCTTTGTGTTGCTTTCTGTTTTCCAGAGTATACTGGAGTATACTCAATTATCAAGTTTCATGTTTTTGGCAAATCATTCAAGATACTATCTGAGGTTATAAGAGAATACCGAACAACACAAACAATCTTGAGGTTTCGGATATGGCGTAATGTGTTGAGGTTGATTATGAGACATAGGTATGGTAATCGCTGTGCTGGTTGGGCGCTTAAATAGTCTGTCATTAGGCAGCAAATCATTAAAGTGTATCGCGTCATACCAACGTGCTACAATCAAGCCTAAAAGTGCGCACCGCATGAAATCAAACATGATGTTTGAAGCAGCTACGGAATTTCAAACACATCTTGATGTAGAATCAAAAAAGTTAGCACCAGCGTTAAATGTGAAGGGAAACCACAAAGGTGCAAGCGGCAAAATAGCTGTGATTGGGGGCAGCATTGAATATACTGGCGCGCCGTATTTTGCAGCGATATCAGCCCTAAAAGTTGGTGCCGATTTGGTCCACGTTTTCTGCACAAAGGAGGCGGCAACACCTATCAAGAGTTATAGTCCAGAACTGATTGTACATCCGCTGCTTGACGAGAGCGGGTATGAAGAAGTATTACAATGGTTAAAGCGCATGGATATGATTCTTATCGGTTGCGGCCTAGGAAGAGCGGCAGAAACGATGCAATTAGTGGAAAAGATATTGGACCAAGTGCAGAAGCTACGAAAACCGGTAATATTGGACGGAGACGCTTTGTTTTTAATCAAGCAAAAACCAAATCTGCTTATCGGCTTTGAGTCGACTGTAATTCTAACACCGAATCGTATGGAACTTGCCCGCATCGTGGGTGTAACGAATCCAGTCGCAATTACTCAAGAACATATTCTGCAAAAGATTAAACACAATAATTGGAACAAATGTGTGACCGTCTTCTGCAAGGCTATGAACGACGAAATCTATAATAACGGAAAGCATGTAAAACTTGTCAATATGGGTGGCTCAGGTCGTCGGTGCGGCGGACAGGGCGATATTCTTGGTGGCGCTCTGGCGGTTTTCCTTAATTGGTGTCTGAATTGCGAAGATTTTGCCGAAGATACGCCATTCATTGCGTGCTACGCTGCGAGTAAATTGACACGGCAATGCAATCAACTGGGTTTTGTTGAGAAAGGGCGCAGTCTCACTGCGAGCGATATGATTGACCAAATTCATACTGTATTCGATAAGCACTTTGAGTTGCCTATACAGGACCCTAAGCGCTAAGTTAATTAGAATCGTTCATTTCCAGGATATTAATAGCGTTATCCGATATTTGAACATGCACTTTCGCTCGACTATTAATGTGAATCTATAATAAGTAATTGTTAATTTTAATAAATTTTGCTACTATCACGTAATATATTATCGCACTCTGAGTGTTAGAATCGATTTCCTACTTAAGTTGACCCTATCCTTGAGCATGATAAAATTTATTTAAATATATTTCAGTGGTTCAGGTTCACAGTATGTATCAAGCACCGGATGGAAATCCTTTGTTGTCCTAATGCATATACCGCTCCCTCAGGACCCCGCATAGGCTAATAAAGGGACATATCACCCGTACTTACTGCCAACTCCCGTGAAATCATTTGGAGTTTGATAAATTTGTTTCACAAGGATTTGCAGAGAATAATCTCATGATAATCCTGAACATCAAAAAGATCCCATCGTCGTCCTTTATTTGAATACTTACTTAAACTAATTTATTAAATATTTTTGATTTTGAAATAATAATAAAAAGCAGGAGAATTTATTTTAAATTGCATTTATATGTAATGGAAAGTTATATTTACGTCGCTATTGTTATACTATGCAGAGCTATTCAAGGATCAAGTTCATACTCTAAGGGTTGACTAAAAAAGCTTGAGCTGCACTCAGGATTGATACATTCATTCATGACCTTCATTGCACAACTTGTTGGGCTCGAATAATCAATGTTGCTAATGCAGACGGGTCGTTTACGTGACCCTAGATTTGAATCGCACACAAATGTCAAATGATACGCTGCAAAACAGACCTTCTCGCTTACGTTTTGAATGCCCATTTCGATACAGTACGCTCGAATGAACATATGGCTCGCTTGCTCCAAGTTAATCGTGACCATTACGTTTTGGATTAAAGTTTGTGCACGGGGGGTTAACAATGTCAGACAATGGGCTTGCTATTATGGTATAAAGCGATATCTTTCGGAATGCGCACGTTTGTGTGGCTGAGATAAGTATGCTGACATGTTTGTGCAAATGCTTTATCAAGCCATAACTTTCTGACGGACCTTATGGTTAAAGTATGTATTACTAAAAAAGGTTCAGGGGTTCGGTGACGATAAGTCTGTAATGTTAGATTATAACCCTCGAGTTCATTGAATATGAAATTGTATAGTCGCCGGTTCGCATATTGTCAGACTTAAGTAAATCTCTTAATGCCGCACGGAGTAAAAATTAACTCTCACCAAAAAATGGAATCCCATTTCACGATCTCGTTGAAATTCTGTAACAAAAATAAATGATCTTTAGTACAAATCGTTCTCCGGAAATTGTTAAGTAAGTAATTATTTCCTAGAAAGCAACAAAATAACCCTTAACACTTTAGGTGTAATTACCTAAATTGTACGTGGCAAAAATAAACAGGTTTTATAATTGATTAGAAGATTGAATCGTGTCAATGCGATTTAATCGGCGGCTGAACGCTAAAGAGCAGAATGTCGGATTACGCATCTGGTGGGTGCGCTGCCGGCTCTCCTGGTTGTTCGTTTGCAGCAAGGAGGATGCTCAACGAGTTTAATCTGCTCAGATTGCGGACGACCGCATCACCATCCCATCGGAAAAGCGTTATGCGCTGGGCATGTGGAGAAAATCTGGCTGAAAGGCCGATAAAACACACACGGACGTTATTTACTCATTTGCGACCAGCACACCATGTCCTCCGTCCAGCGTCCAATCGATACGAAAAGCCGCAACAATTTCTGCCAACTTGCGAGATAATAAGGCGCATCACCGAAGAAATCAACTCGAGCGTCAATTACGCGCGCCCGTTAAACTGAGCGCGCTCATCGCGTCGAGTCTCAGCGGGCTATTTATTCAACTTGTGCTCGCCGCTCAAGTTTGCACAAGTTTAAATTATAATAAATAATAGAGTTTAAATTCGCATTATATGCCGTATTGTGTAAACGTACGGAACGAAATGGATGAATAAACTTTGCCAAATTAATTTTTAGGTGCTGCGAAAATGCGCCACTCGACGACGACGCCAGTGGCAGCGACGGACTTGCAAACTTTTCCGGTGCGGCGGTAACAACGGCGGCGGCTTCACTCTATTCACTCAGTGCTGTTCGAAGCGTCGCGACGGTCGGATGCGCTCTACATTCGCGTACTCGCGCTTCACGCGTACACGTAAATGATTCAGCAAGTGTTTCCGGTTTGCAAACAAATTAAAAGTGCGTAATAATTAATTCACTCAACCATAAAAACCACATTGAAGCATTCTGAAAAATTGAAGCAAAACAAAATTCATGTAAGTGCATCATTTCTTACTGACTTTTACGATAAAGTATTAGCTGAATTTACAGCAACGCAACAAATATCCAAATTCAGCAAAGCGCAATAAATCAAACGCAAGTCGCTTATTTATTGATGCTATTTGCGTGGTGATTTGTTACTGATTTTTTGCCTTGCAAATCGATTTGCAAAAACGCAATTGTTGTATCGCAGATAATCACGCAGTGCAGCCGCCAGGGAGAAAGAAATGCAATAAAATCGCTCACGCGTTTTTTGCTTATTTTTTTTGGCGGGCGGGAGGGCGTTTGGAGTGAAAGTGCGCGATTAGATTTTCATTTCGCAACAACATCGTCGTCGACGTCGTCGTCCTCGTTGTCGCCGCTTCTCGCATTTCTCATCTTTGACAATCGAATACGCGCACTTGCCACGTGTGCTCTATATGCAAAACTACAGACATTCAATCGTCAACTAGTTTCCATAAATTTATCCAAGCCGAGATAGCAATCCATCAGCCGATCAATCAATCAATTTGTGCGACTGCATTCACGTCGCAATCTATTGGTATTGCTCGCATGCACTGCGAAAACAACAATATCTTGACGAGCTAAAAATAAAAGTTGTTTCCATTTCGTGCCGGTTCTAATTAGAAAATTTGATATTTACTTGATTGGACGTCCTCGTCATCATCATCAACGTTACACTAATCATAATCATTGGGTGATTAGATTAGGTACGCTATAGTTGACTATGTTTGTTCAATTATTCAATCATTCATACAAAGTGATGTTGTATGAACAACGCACATGATTATTATTTTTTGTGCTAACTATATGCGTATGCGTAATATAATGATTGTAATAAACTTTGCGGGGGAGCCAAATTTTATATTTATCTAGATACGATATAATTATAGTAAGCTGCAACTTGCGGTTTTTATTGCTCGTAAACATTTAATGTAGTTGCACTCAAGGTATTTACCAAATTGCTGATGGGATTAAATCTGATGCTTTTAGAATTTTATTAGCAATTATTTTAAATTCATTACGAGCGCGGAAGATTAAATTATTTGTATAAACTTGTTGGATATTTTTAGCACTATTTCAAACTTCGTTAAAACCTTTTTTATAATCGTGTTTGGTCGGATGGTAGTTTAAAAATGTAATTATTGTTAGTTATTCATTGGTTTAAAATCCGTATGAATTATATTTTCTGCTGCGAATATTGTTCGATGTACGCGTAATATATTGAGGGTGTTTACCCATGATAAAAAATTAATTACTGAGTCAAGTAATGCTGTTTTAATTGCTACAGCAATAAACGACCTAAAAATATACCAAAGCGGTAGAGTATTAGAAGAAATCTAATGTAAGGTTGAAGTTCATGAACTTCAAAGTTTAATTAACAAAACCTTGGAAGTAATTTTGTTTGTTGTTATCATTAAATTATTTGTTATAATCTACATATAGTACTATGTAATTTCTTTGTGATTGTCAAAGTAGGCGCTAAAGCCCCCTTATGGGGCAACAGTTTAGGGGGCAGTGATGATCAGAGCTGCCTTTTGGAGCTATGAATAATTGTAAGAAGCACTGCTTAATTAGTTTAAGGGGACGCTGAATAAAATCGATAGGGGCGGTAGATCAAATAAATTTGGGAACCACTACCATATTGGGTACTTACCCTCTGAGTCCTTGATTGGTCTCGTTTTGATTGGATGGCGACGAAGGCTCATAAAGAAAACACTACTAAAGATTGCAAAATCTGATTTACCTACTTTTTTGGACCTCCATGCTGAATGGGGGTAAGGGTACCCTTTTTCATCAAACTTTAGCCCCAATACTGCATATGATTTGTATAATAGCATGCGACCATATACACGGAGATATAGAATGCAATAAGTGTAATTATTTTAGCATTAGTAGTATCTTCATTCGCCTTTTCTGTCCGGTCTGATATGGAGTGGCCAATAAAGTATATAAGAACTAAATCGTTTTACTTGATTTCTATCATTAAATTATTTCATAAAACCTATGTATTATGCGTAATTGGTTTTTTGCTCTATTTAGAATCTATTTAGAAAATGGCCAAAATATATTAAAATGTTGGTGATAAATTTAACATTAAATATAATGTAAAACGATAAAATAAATTAAGACAGGATCACTCCCCTAAAAGAGAAAAACACATTAGTAAGATGGTATCATCAACGCTATAAACACGAAGAAATGTATCTAGTTTTTTATCAAGTAATATCTTCTTTTTATCCGCATTCTAAGCTGCGTTTCAACTGTTATGACCGCCGTTTTTTGCCGCATGAAATTAAATTAAATTAGACTAAATTATACCTAAGCTGGAACGTTCTGCTCGTCAAAATATGTTTATTTCATTCGTGAAGGGTTTAAAATAGAAATGAAATATTTAGATACCTTTCGCATAAAAGATGAATGAATCTACGTCAATGTTAAAGCTGCAGCCATCCCATAGAGCAAATAATATTGACGTATTGTGGTTGGCTTCTCATTCAGAAATTCTTTGAATAATATAAGAATATTTTTGGTACATCACGTGAAAGCCTCAAGTCTCTTTCCTTTGAGAGCCACTTCGTAAGCCATTTGATACACGGGATTTGTTTTTAAGTAGTACGTACAACAAGAAACACGCAGCGAGGCTGAGTTAAATTTATGTTGATGGTTTATGCACTGAACATGCATATTCATCTCAATATTAATTACATTCTCATTCATTTAAATAATGATTTACATTATGGCTTTATGACGTAAAATTTGCTACAGCTCTATCTTTTTGTTTTCATAGATTAAATAAATTAATTATGTCTTAACTTTGTCGAAAAGTATTAGCATTGTTACCAATTCACAATTACTAAAATGTATGCGCTAATTAAATGTTAATATCGCAATTGTTTCCTTAATTGATCATTCATTTAAAGTACTTAACTTTTTGTTATCTCAACTTTCATTTAATTTAAGTAATCGCTATGTGTATAAACTTTAAAGTTGTAAAGTTTACGCTTGACACTTGACAGCATCTAAAGAACAATTAATTAACCCGAAAGTATTATTCTCAGATGAATAGTTCTGCCGGTGAAGAGTTGAATTGTTCATTATACTAATAAGTCGCGTGCGCTGGCGAAATATTCTAGCATGACTAGAACAAGAAATTCAATTAAACTAAAAGAGAATTTCAATTCTCCATTCATTTTGCTTCGGGCATTCACAATTTATCGAATCAATCTATTACACCAAGTTGGAATTTTTTAATCTCGTGTTACCTTTGCGCACTTTTGCCAGCTGTTTTAATTTTGCCGAGGTAAAATGGAATTCCATTTATTAAAATACTTATTGAATTTGATTAATTTTTTCAGTATGTTAATCAAGTCAAATTAATTTTTTGATGAAAAGTTTTATCGACTATCAGAAATATGGCTGAAGAAGATGATGTATAATGGAAGTTATTGGAAAGTCACAAAACGTGAAATTATATACGACTACTACTGCAAATCGCATGAATAAATTACGCACGAGATACCGAAAGCAGAACCAGTATAGGGGCATGCATCTGCATAAATACGAGGACGTTTTCGTCGCATGACCGATATTGTCATATGAGCAAATATGAAAGGTAATTTCATATTCCTGCATTTAATTTCACATTTTCCGTATGAAATGTCTTTCGATTTTAATTACACATTTTAGAATTAGCTTTTCAACATATGTGCGTCATCAGTTGAAATTATTGCAAAAAAGAAACGTGTAATTTACTAATAATATGTAAGTATACACTACACGTTAAAATATTGCCTTTTTATGAACATGCATATTGCGTGTTTAAAATCATTTTTTATTTTAAAGAAATAATGCATAATGTAAGTGAATGAGAAAAAGGCGTGATTTTACACATCAGCTAATTAAGATAATAATCATTTCAAGTAGGTGTTATGTTCACACGTATTTAAGTAGCAGTTAAACATAATCGTAAATTATATTGATATATGCTATCGAATTAGTAATACTCGTCACATGAATACTTAGCTTAAACATATTCAATTGGCAAATTTTAACAAAGGCACTGTTATTACAGTAGGCTATTCAGTTTTTGATTAATATTTAGTTGATTATAACACTCCAATTACACTTTGAAATAATTTTTTATTTTATGTAGTAAAACAATATAAGATTCATAGACAATGGCGTACTCGATTAGTTAATGCTCGCCATAGTCAAGAATAAAAATGAATTAAAACCCATATCTTTTCCCTCTTAGTTTCTGTTTGGCCACTCTTTGAAGTCCGAAAACTAAAACACTACTAAAGATTAAGAATTGGATTTGCCATTATGAGTTTTTCAAACTTCGAAGTTGAGAAGGGGCACCCCCGGATCTGCGTACCCCACCCGAGTAAATTTTGATCAAATATTCATCTTCAAGTCAAAAAGAGCTCTTGGTACGCAACATTGTTCAAATACCGACCAATATCAGAAGATTAATTAGAATTTGATCAATCAAAGTACAATATACTAAAACATTTAAACGTAAATTAAGAATATAATTATTTATTTAAAAGTATTAAATTTTATAGTTTCCATTATTTTGTGTCAGAGAGTTTTTGTATTGTTTTGTTTAACTTTGGATCGAAATTCTTGCTAAACTAATCTGAAAAAATATTGTCCTAAACTTTATTTAATAATTTATCGAATACAAACAAATTCAACATGTTAACATTTTATTTCACGTTATGTCCGAGTTGAGCCTATTGGGCAATCCCGCATGTAAATTAAATATCTCATAGAAAGCTTTCCCATTGAGTTATGGGTAACAAAAGTTTAATTATTTTGTCCTTTGGAGTTTTTTTAATTCCACTTCTTTGTCCGATCTTCCAAGGAGTGGCTAACGAGTTGTAGAATGCCTAAATAATTTAACTTACTGGTGCATCTGACGTGCACATTATGATTAAATGATTGCATTATTTCTCACGCATTGTATTATCTTGGCAGACTTTGCGGCACAACTGCAATACACAACTTCATCAAAACTCTTGAGTATAAATATTATCATTTATTTGTAAATTAACTTTGCCGAGAAAATAATATTATTTCTAAGCAGCCGAAATATCTATTATTCTAGTGACCATAAAGTAAACAAAGAGTCACCGCTAATCAGAAATTTCCGGATTTCGGAAATCGCAAAACTAACAAAACGCAATCTAAAGTAAACTATCCACAAAGCCATGAAAAACTACCCTAAAAAAATGAATGTCAATATGACAACAGTCCCGTGAAAATTAAAGGAAAACAGTGCACCGCTTATTTATAAAACTTTCATTATCCTTTCTCTCCTTGACCGAAATGATCCCGGAATTGTGGTCACGGTCTGCCAGTGTGAATCACGTAAAATTCGCAATGAAATGCAAATTTGTTCCGCTCCTTCGTATTTTTTCCTTCGCTGATTAAATTGCACGCGGTACGCGAAATAAAATTTAATTAAATATGCCGTCCCACATTTTATTGCTTACATTTTATTGCTACATCATGAGCACATCTCTATAATTAACAATGCTCAAGCGGGTGGCGGTGGCGGTGACGGCAGCAGCAACGCAGGAAGTAAGCGAGCGAATTTTAACCACCTACATTTTTGTACACACACCGCCAGCGCGAATTCGATTTCCGCTAACATTTCCATGCTCATTTCCATTACAGTTCAGCGTGTTGCATTCCGAACGCAAATATTTGCGCGCTTCGAATTTATTTGGACGCGGATTATTATCTCGTCCCTTATAAGGTATTCATGCGCATAGCATACCTGCAATTCGTAAACATTCGTTGCGAGAGATTTGATAACAAGGCGATTATTACCAACGTGTTGATCGGTCTAATGATCACGCGCTGATTGATAAATCGCATAAATCGTAATTCGCACGCTGCACGAGCGAGTTAATTTGGTTGCAAAATCAGGCATAAATTCACCCTCTCTTTACCGTGCTGATGATTACGCCATATTTCGAAATTGGCTCGTTGCTTTTTTACCGCTGCGTACTATTTGCATAATTAAGGTGCATTCATGCATCCGTATATTTTGTGATTAAATGTGCATGCTAATGAACGGTAAATGAACTCGGTAATAATTGAATCCACGCTTCCAAATAGTGATAGATTGCTTTTTAATTAGCTATAACTATGCGTCAATCAGCGATTCAATCCTATACAAATTTTTAATTAAAAAATTAATATTAATGAAGCCTATCGATTTTGGAAATTTCACTATTAAATACAAATTTATCCCTGGTGCATACTTAAATTTCCAATTAAATACTTGATTAGTTATTACAATTTCAATTTGTGCTTTAAAATAATAATTAAAATTATTCAATTTACTATCGATATTTGTTAATGCATATTTAATTTGCTATTACCAATAAATATGAAAATGTTAATAAACTATAAATTAAACCATACATAATTAAAATACGCTATTAAAATACAAATTGTGGATTTTACAGCAAATAGCAACGATGCACGAATTATTTGAATGCAAACACAATTTGTGTTTGTTTTGCTAATTTACCGTTTTATTTCGTTTTATTTATTAAAGTTTGCTGTCCATTTTGACTCTAAATACGCTTAATTGAAAGCGCTACATAACAGTTATAATTAGTACAACGCAAATGTCTGTTACTGAATACTCGATGACACAATTTCAATTATGACTGAATTTCATTTGTCACTTTTAATTATTTTGCATTCTAAGAGGTATAGAATAGAATTTAATTGAACAATACTAAAATTAATTCGTTGGTAATGTGTTGTTAAGCCAAATCATGTCGCAGGATAATCGCAAAGAATGTAAAATTGAAGAAGAAGAGCGAAATAATAAAGCACTAAATCCTGACATCAATTCGGTTGATTGATTACGATTATTATTCAATTCACATATTTCGCGTCGTCTTTGCGACGTGAAGCAACAGCGAAGGGACGATAATGCAATGCTCGATGCGCGTCCGCTAGACGACGGAATTGATTAATTTCTATTTCAATATAATAACCATTTCGCGATTACACGCTTAGTGAGCACGTGGTTTATGTCTTTATACTTCGTTACTCGCTTCGCGTATTTCCATTTATAGCCGCATCACCGATGCGCCCGCGCGCCATATTGATGCTAATCTATTTAATGCGATTCATCCACGTCCTTCGAAATTTATTGCCAACTTTCACCGAGCGCGCTCCATAATTTCATTTCGCCAAGCTGCATCGTGTACAAATTGACAAAAATGAATCGAGTCAACCGCAAAGTGAATTGATGATGTACGTACATTTTATCGTATTCGATCGGTATATTAAGTTTTTCTCAAATTGTTTTTTGCTCCTACGAAAAAGGGGTAAATTTATTGTCAAATAAATGTAATTAGATAATTATGCTTTCCTCTACGAGGGGGAAGATAAATAATACTTTACATCCCTTTGAATTTCAATCGAGTTTGAGTATTTTTCATAACGGAATAACGTAAATTTTTTACGAGTTTGCGGTTGAAGAAACGCGCGCGTATTTCACCTAAAATTTCCATCGGGAATGTACGGGGAAAAAACATGTACGTTTTCTCGGGAGGAGCATTCAACGGGCTATCGCAAGCCAAAGAATATCGAAAAACCAACAAACCGAGAAGAAGGCAACGAGCCAAGCCAAAGTAAAGACTCGGCAGCGCGCAGATAAAACAGATCATAATCCAGTGGGTAAATCAATTCATTCGCCTTTGTGTACGCGCGGCGTGCACGTCTTGCCGCCGCCCAGCCGCACCACCGTCAGAAGGCGAGTAACGCTCCTGCAAGTTAAGCTCACGTTTTATTTTATTAGCGCAAGCGTTTTTCTCCTGCGGCAGGCTTCACCACGCGTTCGTATCAGATTGCGCCCGAATACGTTTCTCAAGCGCTCAACCATTTCGCCGACTTCATTTTCGCCGCATCCGAGCATCGCGTGTTGTTTGTGCTCGCAAAGCGCCGAAATATGAAGCGCAATTTCGAACCCAACGCGCGCAATTAATATTGCAATCAAATTTGCGCCGACTTTCAACGATGACGCCCGTTAAATTCACTCAAAATTTCATTACCTTTGACATTTTTATTTTCCTTTTTGTTCGCTATAGTAAGCATTACGTTTCAATTCAGCAGAATGCGCTGCATCTTTCGACAAATTACCTTGATATTCTTTGCGCTTTTCTTCAAAATATTAATGGCAATTATAATGTTATCATCCGGTTGATAAAGCTACCAAAATTTTTC
>JARJDV010012253.1:0-54731 GCA_030264675.1 Anaulacaspis nigra | reverse complement strand
TCTTTGGCGATTATCCTTCCAATTCAAGTTTAGCACACTTAAGATGCAAATAATGAGGCAGAAACCGCAATAACTTGCTGTTGAATTGCATTATTTGTTATTCTCGACTAAATAAGAATAAAATAACAAAATTCGCATTTTCATAAAAACAAATGATTAATTTGTACGGAATCTGCTCACTATCAGCGTAATTTGACAATAGACAATGATCAACTCGTGGACAATCCAGATAAATCCGCAAATAAACCTACATAAACTGTAGCACATCTGATTGCTACGTTTTAGCGGCGGCGAAATCTAGGTAGGCATTATATCTACTTGTGAAAATCAAAAATAGTAAACTATACGGTCGGCCCATTTCCACACAAAAATAAATTTGCATTCGGAATGAGCGAGGCAAGAAAGCTTAGTCATTCATACATATTGTACATCGGCATCGTAGTTAAGTTAGCGCATTGCAAAAAAATACGACGAGCACGCGCATAATAATGGAAATAATGGAAGAATTGCACATACACGCTGCGAAATAAATATACACACGCTATTTAGCTTCTCTATCGGTTCGCGCGCAAAACGAAAATACACATAATCAGCTCCATTGTATTCATTTAAACGCGGCGTGCGTTTTAAATGAGGAACAGGTAAATTTCGTAAAGTAAAAAATATGCGTTTCACTACATTATTGCCATCGCTACTGCTTGCCCGGTTGTTTGCTTGCGTTTTATGCGAGCGCGATTGTGCTAGGCGACTAGTTTAGTCCAAGGCTGGCTACACAGCCGCACAATTCACCGCCGATTATTCGTATTCGCATTTCAATCAATTCCATTCACAATATTTTCACGAGACATGCCAACATTGTGCAAAATACACATGCGCATCCGAATGACTAATACGCTAGAGGTTCATCATGCGCGCATTCTGATGTTTCATAAAAATAAACGATAACTACCAGGAGCGGACCGCGCGAGCCGGCAAGTCTAAAACAACAAGCTCGCGCTACCAAATGCGAGATCAATTACTTATCGTCGTGAGTCAGGCGTGTGTGATTATCCCGTCATTAATGCACTCGCGCTAATAAATCATATAAATAAACTCATGTTTACGAAATAAATTAACACGATTTATTTCTAGATTTCTTCCATAACTTTTCACCATGCAATTCCAGAACAATTCTATGAAATTACGCCGAAATATGAATTATTAACGACGACAACAACATTTGTCGGTCGATAAGAAGGCGTGATGATAGTGAATAATTTAAACAATTCAATTCCGTGCACGGCTCCGTGAATTTTTCAACAACAAAAAACCGCGCAAAAGGTCATCGGCCAGCCGACGACGATGTGTTTGTTGCTGCTTTGGCCTGTCCGAAGTTAGTTGCACAGCCGCAATCTGTTTACTTGTTCAACGTGTGCCAACGAGCCGGAATCAATGATAAATTATTGTTGTGGCGTGTCCGTCACATTAATAAACTTTCTGCGCGCATAGAGCGTATGCAAAACGCTCTCCTCTCTCGCCGGTGGTGGCGCTCCACATTATTATCCTTTCCGCGAGGAGAGCCTGCCGCCTTTCACTGACCTTTTCAGCCCGGCACTGGCAGGCACAAAGAACGTCGAGAGAGCCCTGCTGGCATCGTGCTCTTCCAGCCAGTCAGCCAGCCGACTAAATGCCGCAGCAATAAAACGCCGACGAACAAAAGCATAGCGGCTTACTTTCCGCGTGCGGCTTCGTTAACTTCCTCGAATCATTGTCATCGTTGCTCGCATTGTGCCGTGATATGCACAGGTGGATAAATAAGAGAAAAGTCAGTCTGCCCGTCCCTCCTCCTCCTCTTTAATCATTTCGCAATACTGCACAACATTAAAGTCGCAACTATCGACAAATGGAGATAAATGTCAGCTGGTGTATGAGCAGCATCGCGTATTGCTTAACATTTTCAATTTCAACTGATCACACAAGTCGCGTGCGTCCTGCATAGCGTTTATCAAGAACTTGCTTCAAGTTGCGGCCGTGCGCTTTGTGTTTGCAGGAGAAGTTTTTCTCGAACGTGCTAGAAATGACAACGGTAAATTTACTGTATGCCGAAGACTCGTGGTAATGGCAGACTTCTTTCGTGGTTTTTTTCCGCGCCTTCCTCCTCTGCCGCCGCGCAAAGAACCACACTAATAGATATTCCCACTTGACGTGGAAGCGCTTGATGAATTTCGTGCTGTTCTAGTAAGCTGCACATGGCTCACCGTGTCTCGCGCACACGACCGCGACAAGATAAAGTCGTCGCCGTCATAGTCGACATCAGTGTATACTTAATTCCACTATAATTTGCCTCCTTTGTTTCATTTGATACCGAGCCAACGCGCGCATCACAACAAGCGAAATTGTGATTGTTGCATATTTGGCATAATGGAAAAACGCATGAATGAAAGAGTCAGTGGCGTAAACACACGATTAAAATAGCCATTTCAGAAAATGGCCACTTTTAATTCGTTTTATGTCTACATTATTAATCGATAATCCCGCACGTTTTACCAGAAGCCATTACAACGAACTTACCTCGAAAGTGTTCGGTGTCTCTCGACACTCAGGCTCGGAAAGATCTTACAAAATCCTGCAACGAAAATACATCGTCATTAAGATACATCTTCACTCGGAGGATTTTGTTGCAACATTTCAAAGCGATATTGCATATATATGTACACATTCAAAACAACAACAAACAAACTTGACAAAGTGTTGACGTTGTTGTTTCGTAGACTTCCGTATTTATACGACCACTCATCATTAGTAGATAGCATAAGTCCTTGCACAGGACGCGTAGGCCGCGATTGCGCACTTGTTTTGCATTTACTCTTAGAGAGTTGTTAAGACGAGCAAGACACGTGCTCCAGGAAAAATCCTTGCGAATCGCGTCGTTGCCAAATGAAGAAAGCCGTTTAAACGGCGACCGCAAAACAATAATCGTGGATCATCTATTTATTTATTAATAAAGTCCATCCTCACATGTGGCGCGATCGGGCAGGTTTACCGCTGTGTGCGAGTGCGCGAGTTCAAGGTTCAATTTTATTAATAAACAATCAAGCAGGCGAGCGAGACAGAGCGCACACGCCACGCAAGAATTCGTGCGGATATCGCGCAACGAAATAGAACGAGAGTTGATAAATACCTTTGCCTGAGCAGCAACAGGAAGACGCGTTCAACTTCCTCTTATGCATGCGGTCACGAAAACGCGCTTAATTATCACCATTATCTATGTATCACGATGGCTAATTTGTATAATTGTACAGCAATTTGCGGAAATTATAGCAACTTTCATTCCCCAAGTTCATTCCCTACGCGGTGGCACCGAGGACGCAAATCTATTAAACTCAATCATCCTATCAATTATGCAACGTATTCCGCCATTAATACAATAATTTTTCCTCTACGTACGTACACATCACGATGATGATGATTGGTAAACAAACATCGTCGATGAAATGTTTACATTTCACTCGAAATAAATATTCAATGTTATTTTGTGCAAATATTCTTTGTGTCGAAAATAAACTTGGCAAACCGATGCAATCCTCTAAACAAAGACGTCTTTACTAGACTAAACTTTAGAAGTAGCATTAGCAAAGTTCACGAAAATCATTGAATCGGGCCAACGACATATCAAATTCGTACGTACCGAGTGCAGCAGGACAATTATCTTGAGCAAATGCCACGGTAATCACGATTAATCACATGTAACCGTAATTTCACTTGCTAAGTACACATGCGAATTGGGACACATGCCAAACACACCTTGTTTACATAATGAAAACGCACAAGACGGCCTGCGCTTTGTTGACTTGCATTATCGCTTCCAAAGTGTACAGCAAACGCTGGTGATAGGAGGAATGGAATGGAGAGAAGTCACTCACCGTTTTGGATGTTGTTGCGCGTGTCTTGCGACACACTGGAAATGCACCCAGCTCTTGATTCGTATCCTAGAATTAATAATAAATAGATGTCAATTGAATTCGTAACTTCAGATAGCTTACATGTGCAATCTCGCTCACTCAAATACGATACACCACCACCACCCACAACATACATGCACCTTCATCGATGGGAACGCTAATGCATTCTGAGCAGGCGTGCTAAGGCACTAATGGCAAATGTAATGCAAGTCGAACGGAAACCTGTGCACTTCACAATCCGTCCGGTATTGCTCTCCACGCGACGTATTAGCAAATGCGTCCGCTTTGTATTGATTGATTGATCGGTCATCAATCGCAAACGCTACTCCCGCATTCGATTAAGCGACGGAAAATCGTTTTGACCGAACATTGGTGGCACGCTCTGCAATAAAACTTGGACTTATTGACAGATTGTGTACGTCGCATGTGATTGACCATTGGTGGTAGCACAATGCTACCGCGGCTACCTCTTTCAATATGTTGCGCGACAAATGTACGAATCAGTTGACAGTCCGTCGATCGCGAAGGAAAACAAGAATTTGGAATGGACGCGCACTCCCCTGAATTTTGGGAAACTAGACTTTACGGCACATGTCAAATTTATCGGTCACGGACGTACACAGTCATGGGGAGATGATATGTGAGATGTGCACATATATACGCACAATGTGCTCGCTCCTTGCAAAATGCGCTCGTCGAGTGTTAAATGTATGGATTTTGCTGCGAGTCGCTCTCCTGCTGCCTGCTTGCCTTTCTTGCCAATTCACTCTACATACATTCACACGCACGCCACACACATCCATCCATGTTAACCATGCCAAGCGACAAAAACACAGACGGCACGTGAATTGCCATTTGCACATTTGATGATTACACTTACCTTGTGATGGTATCGAGGTGTTCTATTGTTGTTGAAGTTTAGAATCTCACATAGCTTATTTATTCCATGTCGATGTAAATCGCCATCGATGCAACGGGCACTACACACACACGCGCATACTTGGCCACGGCGACCGTAATTTCACCAACGGACGACGAACACGAACGCGTTATACTGCGAAGGCAAAAAGGGCACACGTTCACGCTTGGAACGCAAGCTGCTTTTTAGTGTTATTTATAAATACACTGATTTCACAACATTCGAGTATAACCACGCTAAACAGCTCGCAATCGTATGTCGTCGAAATCCGTAGGCTACTGACGAACTTCGTGCCCCACCACCATTAGTCGGTAGGAAATGTCAAATGTCCAACAACACGCGCGACATCTACATAGTGAATTGAAAGGAGCGGGAGATTTAAACATTCAATTAATTCAAGTTTCATCAAATCACCGCTGGCAATTTATATAATTTTGACAGCGTCATTGCAAAATGGATATTGATAAATTACTCCATTCATTGGATACTTGCGGCCAGCTGGGCCTAGTTTTAACAACCGAAGAAAGCCTCATATTGTACAACTCCCTGCTCCTCCTACAAAATGAAAATCATTTTCGGAAGATCTTTCTATGGGGTCGAATTTTCGGCGTTGATCGAGATTATTACATTGCATTTGGATACACTAAAGATGTATTGCTAAATAGAATATTTTACTATAGCTTTAATTGCACGGAATGGGGGCTTTTACCTCAACCAACTGAGAATGCAAAGATCTTAACCCCTTTGTGTGCCTCGAAATTTCAAGGTGATCCAGCATTAATTGTGGACATTGTCATTGAGGACGATGAGATCACTATCCCCAAGAAAAGTCGCAAACCCAAGACAAGGCATTTGAAAGAAGAGGATAGGCTGGCAGCCACTGTTAAACTTATCAACGACGAAGCTGTTGTTCTTCCACGTGGCGTTCTCTTCAAACGACCCGATGGGGTTGTTGTTGAGAATTTGAGCTTCGAAGGGTTGAACGAGCAGGAAGCAATTGAAGTGAAAACATATTTGCACTTTCGTCAGCCAGAGAATAAATGGAATAGTAACCTATTAACAAGAAACGACTATAACTATGCAATTGATTTTCTGGATACCGCAGATGAAGATGTTCCCGAAGGATGTTTCGCTGTTGAAATGTCGGCTGGTGGTATCTATGTAATTGTCAAGTCACTCTATTGGCCAGGATTTGTGTTGTTTCATCGCATCAAAACGCCAGAGTATGGTTTTGTGTATTTTGGTCATGGCACAAAGTGCCTAGATGTTCCATTTATGGTGCAACCTCTTTAAGAACGAGCGATTATTAATTCTCTATATATTGATTATAAGATTCATACAATGCATCTATATTTAACCTTCAATTTATTCATCACTGCTTACTACCAATTTATATGGAATTTTCTCTAAAATACATTTGCAGTATGCTCTTAGGCCAAATAAATATTCTATTAAATACCAAAAATAGTTAATGGAAATGTCATAAATTTGAATATGTATACCAAAATACTACCAATTAACGGCAGAAATATGTAGTTTCGCCAGTCTTTAAACGTTTATTGTTCTTCAATGTTGCAAAGAATTCCTTGACATCTGAAACTGTGACAACCTTTTGATTATCAGCAAATCCTTTGAGGAACTCAGAGAGTTGGCCTTGGAAGTCTTTGTATTCTGCAATAGCATCTAGTAGTGGTGCCCTAGGCATGCCTTTAATAATGTGTTGTTCCACTTCCAATGCCTGTTTTTGGGCATCAACATATTTCTGTTTGCCTTTAGTCTCATAGAACTCTACAGTATCTTCCATATCTAGTAGAAACTCCACCTTGTTCTCTTTATACACAGCCATACAGTTTTCACAGGAGCACAATTGTTGTCTCCATGAGAGCTCCCTCATGAACAATGTTTGAGGAACAGCTGCTATTTTAGCAACTGGTTTCTTGCACTTTTTATCTCCATTCACTTGCTCAGCTCCAGACTCACCCTGCTTTTCATCAGACACAGTTTCTGCGACAGAAACATTCTCATCGCCGCTATTTTGGGCAATTTTGATAATTGCCAAACCAATATAGTTCAACAGAAAATCATTTTCTCTCACACATTGCTCACAAATCATTTCAGCAAAATCATCAACAGCAGGTACATTCAAGTGCCTGGAATGATACCAATCCTCACAGATGATGCATTGAATCATATCATCTTCTATAGTGTCTTCTGGATCAGGATATGGCTTTGAGCAGGTGCAATACAAGCCACTAAAGTTTTGATTGTAGATGTTCTCATAGTTGTAGTCAGCCTTGTTTGCATTAAGATTGCAAGGAAAGTCAGTGAACTTGAGATTACCACAATCACAACGGAAATGCCGTTTCGTATACAACTCAATCAAGTTATGTCCATCATGGCAATGATAAGAACAAGCAAGACAAAAGCCAGCTGCTTTGGTAAAGTCATCTTTACCTTGAGGAACGCATGTTAAGCATGCATAGAGAGCTTGGCGTTTCATGTAACCCTAATAATTGCGCAATTTTATTCTGTATAAGTGTTTGACAAATTAGTGGTTTTTACTTACATTCGCATAACTGCAATTGAAATCGTCACCGGCACCTAGAACTGCTGCCACTTCCTCCATCATTTCATCTTGGTGTTTAATAATATCGCCTAACTTAATCGTCTCTTGGCCATCATCAGCAGATTCTGCTGTACTACTACTGGGATTTTGTTCTTCTTGTGGGTCTGCCATAATTAAATCGAAATTTATAAGCGCACAAACTATGAATTTATACACAACGCACGACAGACACTACTTATAACCTAGAGAAACTAGAAAACCATAGCAAAATGTAGCTTGTCAACAAACAAGTTATGTTGGCGTAGTTGCATAGAGCGACACCGAGGGCAACACTTTACGGGATAAAACGATTGCTTTGAAAACCTGTGACTACGTGCAGGTATGTACGACAAATAACGAAAAAGATGCCTTCCTTGATAACATACGCGGCGATGATAGACGAGAACCTGTTACGCTAGGGATTTATCCATCAGACTGCGCGCGATTAATTCAATTATGAAATATATATGCTCTGATGGATAATAAAATTCAGCGCTCCATTCTTGTTTAATCTATGACAGATTATCATTAAGGGCAATCGTTACGATATGATTCAAAAACTCAACATATAAAATGATAATAAATGTTACTTATATAGACACTTTGGAAATTTGCTTTAATCGACAAAGCAAAGTTTTCTATTATTTAAATAAAAATCATTAATCGGTAGACGAATTGAAATAAACCCATATGAATTATGAACGCACATAGTATTAAAGCAAGCCAAGTGTATACAATTTATATTCCAAAATTTATTCAATTATTGATTTTAGTATAACCAACCCGGAGTTCAGCGTCATTGGTGCAATTGTATGCTTATTCCTATAGTGATCCACAACACACGCGCAAATCATACGCGAAGCCTCCAACACGGTGAACAATATTTTTTGCAGGCGTCGCGACGCCAGATGACGTCGAACTGACCTGAGTGCGCAATCTCATCATTGATTCGGCCGGGTAGCAAGCGCTCCCTCTTACTCGTGTGCGAGGACCCGAAAGGGTAAGTACGTAAACACAGCCAGAAATTTATAATTCACAGCCAAACAAGAAAACCGAACAACGACTAAACACAAACATCTATCATGAACATTCACACCGCTTGTTAATTGTGTTAAGTAACTAACATATGTGACACTGTGTAATTTATTGAAAGTGCGCAAGCCAGTGAATCCACATATAGGCAATTTAAACATTTTCCACCACAAAAGGTATTTTCATGTTACAATATGTGCTACTTGTTCGTGCAGCTTGCGCACAACTGCAGCCTGTGCCTGTTGTATACTTTTTTAAATGCTTTTGAATGCCGTACCCACAATGCGCCTTAATCGATCTCAAATAACAGGTGGTTCATTCATTCATAAATTTGGTCACCAGCTTTTTATGATTTCAATGGGGGACGTGGCGTGGTATTTGATAAAATAATTATTCCTTCCTGGAATTAATGCAAATCGAACGAATATTAAAGAGCCAGCGGGGAATATCAAAGATTTGTCCTGAATGCGAACTCATTACATGATCCATAACTGATTTGTGCGTTGTCATTGAAATTTCTTTGGAAACTCATTCATTGTTAGTTGATATTGAAATGAAGATCAGTTACGCCCACCGTCCATGGAGCACCCACTCGGAGTGTCATCAACGCAATATTTCAAGAAATTCATCTCGAAGCTGAGCGGTAATAAAGTTTTATTCGAATGCGTGCGATATCATCTTACGCAATGCGCACCTTTGGCATTTACCTATAATTTTCATGAATGCGCACAGGCCGGAAACGCCAATAAAATGATAAGCATGCTATAACAATTTCTATTTGAACGCTACATCGATTTTCATTTACAGGTCTCTGTTGAGCGCACACGATGGGGGCCATTATATTGTTTTTCGGTCTGCTTGTCAGCGTCTGTGCATATATACCCGTCGATAAGGTGAGTGTGCAAATGAAATTCAATATTTTATCTCCATTGTGACAAATCTCTTAATAGCAATGAGCATAAAGCTCGCTGACATATTGACTGGATATTTATTATTTATTAATAGGCTCGTTTGCAATGCAATAATTCAAGCGCATTCAAATGGAAACGCGTTGGTGCATTTGCAAACATTCGGTGTGCGTGCTGGCCGCTCATTCACAGGTTCATGCTTGATCGATCGCACTAATTAGATAATTAGCTTCGTATGCGTTTAAGTACCTTGTAAATGTTTTGCCAGGCGACGCTGATACAATTAATGTGTCCTGTAAAATATTGCCTCCTATTGGATGTTCTGTCCTTGTGCAGGATAATTATTTCCCGGATATTCTACGGGATGTTGTCAGTCGAATGACAAAGGATTTGGATGCTTCGTATATGGATTTTAATGAACCTCGCATTCCATTCGGTCCTCGGTCGCTGTCAAAGGATTTGGAGGAGGAACAGCTGTATTCCTTGGATTATGATGGATTGGGTGATGGGGGACAAGTGCATCCAAGCCTAAGGGATAGTGAATTCCTTCAGCATAGTTCACTATGGGGAACGCAGTATATGTCAGGAGGGGCGGGTGAAGGAAGTCAGCGTTTGCAACCAGAAGGATTATTGAAGAATCATCAGGAAGTGAAGACAGATTCTGCGTTGCCAGCTTACTGTAATCCACCAAATCCATGTCCTATTGGTTACACAGGTATTTTTCGTTGACTTAAGGCTTGAATTAAGTGTAAGCCGTCGGTAAATTGTGTTTTAGGTGAGAATGGATGTATGGAAGAGTTTAAGAACACTGCTGCTTTCAGTCGACGTTATCAAGCTGATCAGGATTGCATGTGTGACACTGAACATATGTTCAATTGTCCAAGTTCCATGATTCCACGTATTTCCGGCGATAATTTGGATTCACCACTCAACGATTTGGAGTTTAATAGATTCTTTCAACAAGCAATTCAAGTAATTTCTTAATTACAACTATGCTTCTTATCAGTACTATCGCTAATGATGAGTTTACAGGACGCAACAGGAGTTGAACATAAGAATTTGGTTGCTAAAAAGTTTAATTCACATAAGGTAAACTTATAGTATTGAGTCTTAGATGAAAGTATAATTTTAATATTGATTTCATAGAGCGTTAGAAGCAATCCTTTCTTGACTGGAGAACGTTTACCGGTGGCTGCAAAGAAAGGTTACAATGCGAGGGAATATTACTTTGATTAAGTTAACCCCTTAAATTACAAAACATTTTGCTTACTTTCTGGAACAATAGCCAAACAAAACTTGACCTACAACTTTGAAATATCCCTAAAAGCATTTTGCGTTCGCAAAACATAAAATACCTCAAAACTTATGATTAAGGACAGATGAAAGAAGCAAAGTAACATAAAAATTGTAAAAGAATCTTATTCTTGTTGACAATAATCGCTAATATTTTTATAATGCAAATAGATACAGCTGTTATTGTCGATAGGAGAGAGAAAGAAACAAAACTTACACACACAAACCTCAATCTAAATTAGCTAATGTATTCGATCACGAACAACAGAATCATGCAATCAGGACATTGTTGTATGAGCAATGCACGAATAACAACAAATCAATTGCTAATTGTGGATTTCCGGAAATGACCCTTAGCTATGAACACGGTTGTACGATTTACGAACATAACAATATATTAACTATAGCATAATTATACACATTATATCTCAATGGATTATTATAATCTCCAAATCGATATGCATATTATCCAATGTTACGTGCTGGTATATTTAGAATATATGGAATTTACGTCCTGTTTTAGTGCTTGATGGTGCACCTTTGCTTATTAGGTCCTCAAAAAGAAAATAATGAAAGAATATGAATCAATGTTTAGTGTTTAATATTAATATACGTTTAAGGTAAACTAATAAAAGGTTAACATCCAATCAAACAAGAAAATGTAGGAAACGGAATGTGCAAAACAAGCAAATCAGATGGCTATGAACAACAACATGCACATAAGAAGAAGACCCCATACTTTTAAACAACTCAACAGTTCTCTTAATGAAGCCCTTCGTGGACGACCAACTTATCCATGAAGTAATTCAAATACCCAAATTGTGACATGAACAATATTTAAAACTCAAACTCTACTTGACGAGGACCCACTCTGCATGATTGAATTCATTTGCGTCTTTTTGTGTATTACCAGATGGTAATATTAGTTTAATCATGCAGATATTTACCAAGCGGTACCCTAAATGATATGACATATCAGCATAAAAGTAAAGGCATTTGTGGAAATTTTCACTTCATGTAAGAAGGCCCTATTGGTTTTTCAGTTGAAGCTGAACGTGAAGCACGAAAGCGCAACAGGACGAATACTGAATGCGAAAACTACAATGTATTAAGTTACTAAGATTTGCATTCAGTATTATGAAGACTTTCAGTGTTTTGATTCGGTGTTCGGTTGTCAAACCATTACGTGACTTGAAAATTGATTATGGAAAATACAACATCACTTACTTGTGTATTCAAGAATACACAATGAACACTAAAAGATTAAGAATTTATTAATGAATCTATTGCAAAACAAAACTATCAAATGTATTTTGGAATGATTACAAATGATGATTATAGCTTAGCTAAAAATTGTAATCTTTAATTATCCAGTCCAATAATTCATTCATTAAGATACGTATGACTTTTATCTGTGTTTTAATAAGAGCTGTACTTAAGTATAATAAATGTTAGGCAAAGTTTTTAATTAATTCTAATAATTTGTTAAAATCTAAAAGAAATTTAAACAATCAAAAAAGAATCATTGTTTATGTTTAAAGAAGGGAAAAGACATTACTTTTAGTTCAATGTAAAACATATAAATAATCTTTAACAAATATTTATGTAATAGACTGTAGTAGAATTAAATTTAAACTCTTGCATGTACGTACATGCAGTGGTTGAAACATCCACCACTGTAAAGATAAAACATCAAGTAACTATTAATATGAAATATACTTAAGTATATATATAAAAAAAGAAGGAAATTTGATCCTATTATTCAAAAAGATTACTTACTTAATTGATTCCAAATAATTAAGCGTACATTTAGATGATTAAAATACAATATAATATGATAATTGTGTTACTGTATTACAAATAACAAATTGATAGAAAAGCAGGATTTTAAGGATTTAAGCTGGATAATTGTGAATTTCGATTGAGTTTTACGTAATGAGATGAATGAGGCAAAATCCGTGATGAGAGAATAAACGTGTTAAAAATTCAAAGTTTATGATTGTGTTATAAGATGAGAAAAACCCCTTGAGAGGGATGAAATAACTGGTGATGCGTTCTAGAACGGAAAAGAAATCTTATGCTTTTAGATATAACATAAAAATATATTATATTCATGTGTTTAAATAAAATAAAAATATATAATGCATATTAAACTGTTTTTGTTTCTTTTTATATTTTTTGCTGTTTTTTTCGTATCGCTTGTGATGCAAATGCAACAATAGTTGCACAAATATGCATTTGTTACAAAGCCGCGTTTTTATGCTCTTTAGATCTAAAATTACATTGAGGACTCATAGAAGAAGTGAAATTTAATTCAATTTATGAAATTCACGTCATAAAAATTAGTTAATGACATCCAATTTGGCAAACGGTCCAATGACCCTTCGTGATAAGCAAAACATAGTATAAATTTTCACGAAAATAGACAATAAAAAAGTTCTGGAGCATTTGGAGTGAACGCAGTTTGGATAGTGTCATCCACTAACAGGGAGTCCTTTTTGGGCTCATTGTGTCTCCTGCTGACTACTCATGCCTAGTCCACCCATCCTACTTTATCCAAGAAGGATTAATTGTATATATATTTTTTTGACGTGATTGGACCTTTTAAAAACACGCGAAATACCCTTTCATAGTCTCTGCTGGTCCATATTCTGGGTATTAATTATTTTATTGGTGAGAGAAGATTTCCCATTCAGATTGCTAGCCAGAGAGGGATGTTCTACAGATTTACAACTCTGCTTGTTAGCCAGAGAGAGATGGATTGGTTGCTAACCTGAATGAAGATGTCTTCATGTTTCGACAGTCAACGGTGTTAGTATGACTGCCGGAGGGTGAAGTTAGCTGATCTTAGTTGTGCAACCAGCTTGTACATTAATGCACGGGGATTCGATCATTTGACTCCTTGTAAATCTATTTCAGATCGAGAATGTAAGGAAGAATACACGAGATTGCAAAAGTTTCATACACTAAACTTCACTAGAACTTAAGAACGACAGATTGATGAAGAACAAGTACAACATAATTTGTTCACATCCTGAATTTACCGTTTGGAATTTAAAGAAAAATATAAACCCTAGAAGAAAAATTTGTTACATTCACGTTGAATTGAGAATAGTGGAAATTTTCTAGATATTGATTGCAAAAATGATATCAATTTACCACTGCTCTTCAATACACTACCTTAAAATCACAACTAAGACAATGTTTATCTCAGGATCATTTGCAAGATAGAATACAGACTTTTCATGTTGTAAATCGACTTCAAATTCTGAAGTTCATCATAAATACTAACAAATAGTTCGATAAACGGGTACAGGACAAACTTTTTCTTACAGTGAATTTAAACAAAATGTGCGAAATAGAGGAAAAATTTCCTCAATCTAAATTGACAATAAGAGAAGTTTTAGTCCACGTGCTTACAAAAATGATATTGATCAAACAATGGCCTTCAAATTCTAAAATTTACTATAAATCCCAATAATACTAGTAGTTGGCTAACATTTCAAGTAAAACATCAGTCATTGTTAATTTAGAATGTAAACAAAATGTTCATCTACCTGTTTTTTATAAATTTTTCTTATGCTTTCGCCTCACCCTGTAATTAGATTGCCAACGTGACTTTTTTGATGTTTGCAATTAAATTTCACCTGCAGCTGTGTTGAAACGATATTAAGATGTAAATATATGTAGGTACGTGTAAATTAATTAACATTTATTTTCTGCGCATTCACACAGTAAAATCACATTTTCATTGCTTTCCAAACGGATTTCAAGCCATTACGCAAACGTGAGTTCCAAGTAACAGTGTGATCATCGCCTTCATGTTCTTGTTTCTTGTCTCAGTGCGTGCGCGCACTTATTTATTTATCTCGCAAGTTGTGCGCGCGACAAGCCAAAGGCCAAATATGAATGAATATGAAGGAGTTGCGCAGCTAGGAAAAGCCGAAACACCCAATGTTCTCTTGTGATACTTTATCACGGGCCTCTTCTTACACAACGTGCTGCGCGCTTTTTGTAAATCGGAATAATACGGCGACGACGGAAAAAAATGAAGTAAAGCGCTTGTAATTTGTGATCGTGGGCAATGCGGCGCGTCAAATTAACAAGTTTTATTGATTCGATCGCAGACTGCTTGCCTCTTTCTTCCTTTTGTGTATTCAGGTCGCATGAACCGAGAAGAAGGTAATCACTGGAAGTAATCAAATAATTTAAAAGCGCATGTGGTCGTTGCTAGTGCTGTTGCCGTTGTTGTTTTTCCAGCATAAAATTAAATATTCAATCAGCGATTTATTTTTAGCGGAAGCGAGACGCATCGTGCCCTAATTACGTGCAGGAACAAGAGTAAAAATGGCAAACTTGTTGCAGCGATTGGCGCTAATTGGTAGAATAGATAATTAAGCATCGGTGCATGCATGCAAATAAATTTATCTCAAACTCAACGTGCGTGCGGCTGGCAGCAGTGTGCGTTGCATTTGTCTAGCAGCACATTTTCTACATAATCGTTTGTCGCTGAGCAAATAGATGGATATAAAACCCACGCGCGGTGCACAAGTCGTGCGCATTCGCAGACGTAAAAGGTAAGAACGGATGTGTGGAGACGTCGGCGATTTTTCTGAAAATGTGGCGACGACGCCGACTTTTTATTGCGCCCCAAGAGTCCTTTGCACTCGGCTGCTACCGCGCGCAGCGAGCAAATTTCAAGCATTAGCAAAGCAAATTATCTGATCGTCGCATTAAAGTACTGCACATGCAAATGCGATTGCAGGATTTGGCGCATGCAAAAGTGTCTCCAACGCAAATCTCGTCGAGTGTCGTCTGCTAGCTTCTTCTCGGTTGTTTGCAAAAACTTTGCACGTTTGCTCGTCTGGCACCCAACCAGTTCAGGATGTTTACCCTCGCATCCAATGCACGAATCGCTTACTACGTGGATTTTTCTCTCCCGGTTGCTAAATTTTCCATAGTAATTGACTCTTGTTGTCAGATTATTTTGGCAGAGTTTTATGAGCATAAAGTGTTGTTTGTCCAACCATAACTCACCTTCTGCGAAAACAGAGCATTGAAATCATTTCAGTGCATTGAACACTTTGCATATGGAAATGGCACACCTCCGGCGAGCAAGACTTGTTTATGTGTGCTTCATTTTTCTACGATTTCAGTGGCATCTTCTTGGCAATCGCCAGCGCGCTTAACGGCCGAATTATACGTCGCATTTATCAATTTGTTTTCAGCCATAGCCATGCAAGAGATTACACACGTTTTGCAGTTTCTTTTACACGGACTTTTGCTTGATTTATGGTGAGCGGGGTTGCTGCTTGTGAACAATAAACAGTTTCTTTAAAACGAGATTTTACTTTGATTTCCACCAATTTCCTCGCAATAAATTATCTCAACGTTCCAAGGGCGAGGCGCATCCTTGCCAGGATTTCAGAAATTCATGGCGTGCGGGATAATAAAGTGGGTAAATCGTAATTTTATTTACGTGCGATGACAAAAGAAGGCATTTCATAGCGTAAGTGAGTGGAATTATTTATTGTATTAACACGTCGAGACGTAATGCATTGCAACAACACTCAACATGTCTCTATTAATAGAAATGCTGCGTGTTTGCGATTAGAAGGTGTCGAATTTGAAGCAGGACGGCGCGCGTCTCGCGGCGTGCGAATCCAATTAAAGTTGATTGATTTCCCTAAAGCAGAACGCAGTACGCGCTAATCGTAAATATTGTGTTCCACCCAGAATTATTGCGAGCGCGTACGTGCACACGCGTTCGATTTATGCGCATTGTTGATGTGTTTTCTTTAAGTGCTTGCTTTCATACAACACCACCGGATCGGATCTGCTATCACATGCGTCCGTACAAGCAGCATGCTGCATTGTTGTTGTTGTTCTTGTTGCAAAGTCGCGTGTCGTGTTGTTGGTGTCTGGCAGCCGCCGTCTACTGCCGAAGACGTAATAATCGTTGGCGCCTGCCGAGCAATCGAGCTCAGCAAACACCGCACTTATGCGCTCAATGCGCGCACTTAACTTGACCACAACTTTAACATCAATTATAGACCGACGTGTGCATACTGAATGTTCCGTAATTTATCAACAAGCATTTCACGATGCGTTAATAAGGATCGCAAAAAGGACAAGTGGGATTGAAAAACTTCATAGAAGGCGTCTTGAATTTCAGTTTCTGCGCATCTGATGGTCAAGCGCAAAAATTACCGAAACGATCCACCGTAATAAAGCAATAAACAATCAAATAAAGTCAGTGCAATACGAGCGCAAACCGCGTGGCGAACAATGGCGCGAAATAATTAAATTTTCTCAATTTGGCTCGCTCGACGTTTACGTCGCGTCGTTTTTCAAACCTCCAGCCATCTGATTGATTGATGACCGCATCGATTTTCACATCTTCTTGTTACCATAATTTTATTCAACTTCCAAACTAAATTACAAATATCTACACTGCCTAAAAACTCATAAACCGTACCTATGCTTAAATAAAAAAATATATATTAACAAAGCTTCTACCACTATATTAAAGTCTTTTTTTATAAATATTTGTCATCATTATTCATGTGGTTGTCCATTAAACTGAACAAATTTGTTATGAAAGTTTAGACTAGAAGAGAATCTTATTGCCTAATTGTTAAATATTACGATGTTAATCTTGTTAAACATTTTCTTCGTATATTGTCCTATGAGAATAAATATTACTGTAATACTTTTCAATTGCGATTGCAGAATTGCGTTGCGTTGAGAACTTAGTTTAAATCGGTCGCGATGCACTTGCACTGCTTGATGCGTTGAATGCGCTTCTTGCGGAAGAGCGGCGTACTATTGGGACACTTGAGGGTCACTGTAATCCACGTGTACTTTTTGGGTTTACAAAAGGCGCAGCTTTTAAACGCTGGTCCATTGACGTCCTCATCCTCGCTCTCCTCCAAATATCGATGGCGATTACGACGACGCAGTTTACGTAATTTCTTGGGATTCTTTGGAATGTAGAATGAATTGCACTGCCCGTAGCAGAACTTATTGATGATGGTTCGGGTGAGACAGCCATCCTCCTTGATTTTCTGGATGAGTGGTTCCGTCTTGCACCAGTCCCTTTGAAGGTATTCCATCTTGGTTACCATGAGAGCGTTCTTGCTGGATTTCAATATCTTGCGGCCATGAAACCCTCTCAGATCGGAGATTAAATCAATGGTCCTGTAAGGTTCACTCAAGTTCTGGCGCCGATAGAGGAGATCCACTTCAATTCTGGGATTCTTGGAGGTGTATTCATTGTGTGATTCCCGGAGGACATCGTCGGCTTCATCGAGGAGTTTGACACGCTCGTGCTCGTACTCGATATCATACTCGTTGGGCGCGTAGGACTCGTCGAGTTCGTTCTCAAGAAGGAAGCGCTTCTCTTCAGCGTTTTCCGCCTGCCGACGCTCAGCGATCATCTTCTCCACCTCCTTCGTGTTGATGATGTCCAGAATGGAGTCGGAGTGTGCGGCGGCGGCGACGTAGTGCACCATGAAGAGGAGGACCAAGTGCTCGAAGCGCATGAAGAGCATCTGAAATACAGAGCGCGTTTTGAATGAAGATGGAGACAAATTAAGCGCGCGCGGCGGCTATGAATGAATGAGCTGCTTGGCCCCGCCGAAGAAGCGTTCCGTGTTTGTGTCTTCGTTCTGCGACGGGCGCCCACGTGGCGCGCAATGTAGGAGACCGCGTGGGGCGTCGCGCATTAGATGCACTCGCAACGCACACTCACACAACCTGTTGTCAACTTCTTCTTCGGCGGTTTCTAGCAGTCTTAATTGCTTTTTACTATAAAAGCCCATCAAGATCATCATCATCATCATCAGTCGTGCCAATAAACAACAAAAGCATTAAGACAATGACTGATCCATCAGGCAAAAAGATGATCTATTGAAACAAAAACATTGTTTACCCATCAGTTTCGCACATTAGCTGATGCGCCGCGCGTAGCTTTAAAGGACGAGTCAAGGATTCTTCGGTAACCAGGCCCAAAATTTACACAGCAAAGAGAGTGCTCTTAGTGCGCGCTGGCGAAGAGAGTGTCGTACGCGGCGCGCAGTTATTGTGAAAGGTGAGCTTGTAGGCGTCGACTCAATGGAAGCAAAGACCGTAAAATGCTCGGAAAGGCGAAACGCGCGATGGTAAACTCGAGAGACGCTGGTGCAGATAAAGAACTTCTGCTCGTTTTTTGTTTGTTTGCGCACGAAGAGTGTGCTCGCGTAGTAAGCAATCGTGCGTGTGTATGCCGTCCATTCATGCATTCGATTCATTCACGAGGAGTTTCACTCGGTCGCGCGCGCTCGAGCTTAAGTAAGCGCATGTTGATTGAGCAATTTGCAAAATTCACCCACTTGCGTGTTGTTTTACTCTATGCAAATGCAGCGCGATTTTTCCGTCCATTCAATCACTGTGGCTGCTTGCAGTGCAGCGCCGTGCGCGGTTATGAAACCGACGAAATGAATGCTTTCGCTAATAGTTTAAGACAGTTTCGAATTGTTTTCCACCTTCTCGCTTCGCTTGCGCATGCAAGACAAGAGAAACATGTCTATTATATGTGTCGCGTCGTCGATTAAAATGCCATATCCGGTACCAGCGGCTGATAGCGAAATAATTTTATTTGCGTTTGCTCAAAAGCCCACACGGCAATAAAGGTAACTCGCGAAAATTCGCATCGCGCGACGAGTTATTACAATCATTACGTCTAATTATACGTCAAGCGCGAAACACATAATTCATACGCAATTTGCATAAATATTCCATATTTCATCGTGATATTTATGGTGTTTAATCTGTTTCCACACACACGCACGCTCCGTCTAATTCATCAGCGGATAATTTTCCAATTAATTTTCAATCGTGTATATTTATGCAATGATTCAACTCGTAATTGTTTAAATCGAATTACAGCGGCAGCCATGTGTGCGGTAATTTATTGTCATTATTACAAAGTTAAAAGAAGCGCGCGCGCGCCCAGATTCAACGTAAACGATGGTGAAAAAATGATGACTGGTATTAATTAACAATCGGACACGCGGCATTTTGACGAGAACGTGGTAATTGTAATCGCGTGTGGTGCGCGCGAATGAATAATGAATGCACTCGAGGCGAACAATCAATCAGTGCGAATGCGTTATTTATGATTTCAATCAAACCGCGTTTCGTGATTCGTATTGGCAAGAAGTAGGTACGTAAGTATATGTATGATTGCATTCGCGCCGCAAACAATTAGTTAAATATAAGAATATCATTCGTTGCTCAATGATAATGTAAACAATGCAGTGTGCACCTGGCTTGCGCAATTACATCAGCAGCAGCAGCAGCAGCAGCAGCCGGATATGGGAATTAATGTTTCAAAACACATTTTCCAATAAAACGCAAAGCGCTTAGCTTACCTTTATTAGCGGGCGCTGGGAGAAAGAGAGAATTCGCAAACGTGAAAAATCGTCAATTAATTTCGCTCGCACTTCACATTATTATCGCCGTGTCGCTTGTTTGGCGCGCCGATGCAATCGTCTATTGTTGATCGACGGCGATTGATTGCTGCTGCAGGTGATAAAGACGACGCATTGCTTGTAGGAGGCTAAACTAACCGCGGTCGATGTGTATTTTCGTATTGGGTACCGTCACATACGGCGCGTACGTGCGAACTGTTTGTTCAAAATCCGCGTCTTGTCTCGAACGACTGGAGATTCGAAACGACCGCGCACACGTTGCTTCCAATGCGTCTCCCCCGCAAAATCCTAATCCTACACGAGCCACACACATACACGCATGCACATATGCGCACAACGCTCGCATAACTTGTGTGCCATTCGCAGGTATCTTAAAAATTGCGCGTTTTGCGTGCATAACGATTTAGAAGATACGAGTTAAACATGCATCTTATTGAGAACAATTTCTTCCTAGATTATCAGTCTTGATGACAAAAACATTTTCAGTCAGCTGCGACAAGTTTGCTGGTCGTTTGGTCGTTGATTTCAGTATTTCATAAATTGTATATTTCGGGAATCTTGATACGACCGTTGTGGCGTAACCGATACTCAAAGGCATGTTGTGTCCACGGCTGCATGAACCTAAAAGGATATTAAAGTAATTCGTAGATTCTAACAGTATTGAGCATACCCGGGCTGCATTGGCGGCAAGCGGACTTGCTGTCAACGAAGGCATAACTCCCTGGATAACTATACCCTCTACGAGATTCTTCGTACGATTGGGCCGTGTCACCTGAATATCCGTAACTGGGTTGTTGTGATTTACTATAACGTGGGGATGATGAATACTGACCACTTTCGTATTGTCGATTTGCATGGTACATTCCGAATCCATCAGCCGTCGCGCAGGTGCAAACATTATCTGTCGCTTTACACGCCACATTATCGCACGGCGGGAATTGTTTCACGCACGCAAATGCGTGTTCAGAATCTCTTGAGTTTCGTTGTCCTATGGAACATTCGACAATATCAGCGTCTTTGGATATTGTCGGATCAACGCTTCTGCGCTCATTACTCCTTCTCTTTGATCGTTCTGACGATTTTCGTTTCTTGTGACTATTGTTTTGGATACCCGTTGGTATGGATTGGGAATCATAGTAAATTTGGTCTACTTGATCAGATATGTTTACATGGGGTAATTGCGATGCACGTGGTGCTATCTGGGCCAATTCCACTTTGCCCGCATCATTAACTCCCCGACTGCTTCGGTATCGAGGCATGTTCGAATCCAGAGAGGAGTTCATTGTTTTACTATCGATAGTTTGTAGCTGATTATAACTTGACATAGGTGACGCTAAATCTGTCTGTTGGCGTTGAAATTCTTCGGATCGCGGAGCTGGAAGCCTATCATGTGTTTCCCCGCCAGTTGCTTTAGATGGCGAAAATACTTGACTAGGAAACGATTTCACTATCCTAGGGTCTTCATCCTTATCTATAACAACATTTAAAATTTCTCGACTATCAGTTTGTTCCGGAGCTAAAATTATTTTAGGAGGGCGACAAACATTTTCAGCTCGCATTGATGAGGGGCAATCAACTGCAGTACATTTTGGATTTTTTAATCGTACTTTTGCTGGATCATATTTGAGTTTTAGAACGACATTTTCGGGGTTTGAGCAAGTAAATGCCCTTTTGTCACCGGGACATGTTCTGTCACACCGACTTGTGCTAATAAATGCCGCTTGCCAACCCTCACCCTGACATGTTTCTTCACCTTGACAAGGGCAAGTAAATACCGGCTGCCGTCTATGACCGCGACATACTCTGTCACCCGGACATATTCTGTCATCTTGGCAAGCACAAGGAAATCTATTGCCCGGATATATTTGGTCAGCTGGACATAGGGAAGTAAATACTGGTTGCCTTCTGGCTCCTGGGCATATTCCTTCTTCCGGACATTTGCAACTATATGTCGGTTGTCGTCCGCCACCCGGACATATTCTATCACCCGGACATGATTTGACGTCTAGAGCCAATTGACGTTCCGCTAATTCTCGCTCAAGCTTGGAGATTCGTCTCTGAACAGCTTGTAAATTTGCTAACGAATGATTTGATTTTACTTCTGGTTCTTGTTGAATTGGCAAATCAGGTTCCGCTTCAGGAATCGTATTTATTTGACTAGGTTCAGGGCTCCTCACTATAGTTAAACTCATATGTTTTGATTTTTTTTTCGATAATTTAGCTAAAAGCGGTCCACCTGGTGCATTACTTTCAATGGATGGGCTACTGTTTTCACTTTCCACCAATTTCATTGATTTGGATTTGTTCAGTATAACTGTATTCGATCGCCGATCATTGGCTTCAATAGATTGAACACTGGATTTGCTTTTAATGTCTTTCATAAAGTTTTCAGAATAATTTGAAAATTTTGGTTCAGAATCCATCTTGGCTAATATGTTTTCACTATCCATGCTTTTCATTGATTTGGAGTTCGTTGGTTCAACTATAAATTTTTGTGTATTTGATGGTCGCGGGTCAACAACTTCAGTAGTTCGATAGCTGGTTTTGCTTTCGGTTTTGATAAAACTTCCACGGTTATCCGGAATTTTTGTCTCAGAACTCTCGTCGACCAAACTCTTTTCGCTTTCAATGTATTGGATTGGTTCCGATTCAATTGGTTTTTCATTGAGTTTTACTATTGATTTTCGTGAATTTGATGATTTTGATTTAACTGATTTTTTCGGGTGAGAACTTCTAGCGTATAAACTGTTTTCACTATCAGAATATTCAACTGGTTTGGTTTTTGATTTTTTAACTTTGTTAACTATAGGATCAACTGATCCACGTTTCGACTCAATCAATTCGGTGGACTCATTGTTGCTTCTGTTGTTAACAGTTTCAGATTTTCCATCTTTAGCTGCAGATTTTCGCTGAGTACTCCTTTGGAGTGTATTAGGAGCTTTTGGCGGAATGTCATTCGTACTTTCGTCATATTTGATGGATTTAGATTTTGAATATGTAGTAGTTTTTGGACGATTACTTCGCTCGTATTTATCAGAAGTTCTTGGCTGAGAATCCTTTGCGAGTACACGTACTTTTGCTCTAGTCATCTCATTCTCTGTGTTATCGATTGATCTAATCGAATTAGACATTGGACTTGCAGTAGAAATTGGACTTTTAGGTGATGTTCGATTTGCAGTGGGCATTCGACTTGTAGCGGACATTTGACGACCATACATTCGCTCATGTTCAAGAAATAATTGACGGCATTTTTCGAAACAGCTTAATTCATCTTGTGCATTGATTCTACCTTGTGCAATGATTCTATTTTGTGCATACATTCCACCTATTGCCTGATAAGAATCAATTTGTTGTTCCACAATTTCAATGGGCCTTTCAAGTGCAGCTTCAATAGATTGTGATCCTGCAAGACCCAAATTTTGGAGTACCGTAAGCGTTTGCATACGACACCGTGAAGTGCAATGAGGATCCTTTTCTAAACGTGGTAATTCCTCTGTGATTTTTGTTTCTTCTACAGATTCAACCGGTTCATCTTTAACCGATTCAACTGGTTCATCTTCAACAACAACAAGACCCTGACATTCCGGACTGCAGATTTTCTTGTCATTTGTAAGTTCTATATCTACAGGTGAAGGCATGCTATAATTTTTTATTTCCCGTGAAATGATTGACTCTTTACCCGAATGAATTACTGCTGCACTAACCACAGATGCAATTGGTTCAAGTTTTTTCGGCGTGGAAATTCGGCTTTTTCGTCCTAAATTACCAGATGACATTTTACTTGCCCTGCTGTGTAGACTGAGTTTTGATTTAGTAAAAGCGTTACATTGTGGATCGCAAGATAACTCTTCTTTCGGTTTAGAGTAACTGCTGGATTGTGGATCGTAGGATAACTCTTCATTCGGTTTAGAATAACCGCTCAATTGTGGATCGGAGGATAACTCTTCTTTTGGTTTAAAATAACCCTTGCATTGTGGATTGCACTCTTCTTTTGTTTTAGAATCACCGCTGAATGGTGGATCGTAGGATAACTCTTCTTTCTGTTCAAAATAACCTTTGCATTGTGGATTGCAAGATAGTTCTTCTTTTGTTTTAAGAATACCTCTGCATTGTGGATCGCAAGATATCCCTTCACCTGATTTTTTAATTAATGATGATCTCTGCTGAGAGATTTGAGGATCTGTATTAGATTCATCTAATTCATTTTCTACCGATTGTTTTTCTGACGAAGATTTACGTGAACTTACTTCCAGTAGTTCATTGTAACGACCGCGACAGTTTCGATCACAAACCAATTTACCACATGAAGTTACGATACGCAGACTTGATTTCACACTTTGCTTATAAACGTTTTTCGGTTTTTCACTTTCGCTAATAGATTCAGTAGTACCTGTGCTTGTTACGGATGCAATAGATTCCATGTTTTTAATTGGCTTTGCTCTACTTTGTCGTCCTGAGTTTGAATCAGAATAGGAACAGCTTGGGTTACACACCGACTTTTTACTTTTGCGTGGAGATTCAGAAATAAATTCAATCGAGGCATCACTTTCTTCTGGAGCGAGCTTGTCAATTATTTTGATTGAAGAAATTCGCTTGGAACGACGTCCTTCAGCACAAGGGCGACGACATGTTGAAATACAGTTTTCTTGACCCACAGAAGAACGTACATCACGGTTTTCCAATGGGTAATCTTCATCACTAGATTCTGTAGATTCTTGACTTTCGATTAATTCAGGTCTTACTCTACATGGTTTGCCTGGACATGTAGGTACGCAAGGGCGGTCATCCATTATAGATACTTTCGATGCTGGTTCTTTTCTTCTTGATGATCTAACTGTAATTTTCGAGGGTTCCAATAGACTCAGTTCATTATCCTCATGCGTTTTTCCTAATTTCGATATAGTTTTGCGTGTAAGTGGTTCTTGAACTATTGATTTATCATCGCTATAATTGGAATAACGAAGAAGTTCGTCGGCGGTTCGTCTCTTACATGTATTACATTTGGACACTACTCTGAATGCACCTGGTGGCACATCTGCAAAATTATTATCTGGTGGAGCAATATCATATAAGTTTTCTTCTTGACTAAAAGATGTTTTTGTTCGTCTTGATGAGTTTCTGGATACTTTTGAAGAACCCGCTTCTGCTTCTTGTGGTTGCTTTAAAGCTGAACGTTGGGAACAGCACTTAGAAGCCCTTAAGAGGCAGTCATTCTTGCAATTACTCGCAAATGTTTCCAAATCTTCAGGTGATAACTGTATTGAAGTTGAACCTTTCATACAACATTTTACAGCTTTTGCGTAACAATCTTTTGTGCATGTATTCTGCGTATTAAGTGTACTAACAGATTTATCTATAATTGATTCCTTTACTTGTGAAGATCGACGAGGCGATATTAATCGCAAGCTGTCAGTTTGTTGATTAAAAGAATGACTTTTAGAAGGATACCTATCAAAAAATGTTTGTTGTTCATTATATCGAAACAATGAAGATTTTGGTTCTTGCGAACGAATACATGATGAAGATGTTCCTTCATTTATAAGTTTTGCGAGAACATTTCCGGATTTATTCGAAATAAGGAGTTCTAAGGAGGGTCGCGTCATTTCGTCAATGTTTATTCGGTTTTGCGGAATGCACTGTTGTATTTCTGCGCATCTCCTGGGCAAAGGCGGACAACAAGTTGTATCACCCATAGGTGTTAAAACTATTTTGCTTATTGAAAATGGTCCTTGCTTCGGAAGATTTCGTGCATTAGTACATTCCGTACATGGATCAACATTGATGGTTGATTGCTTAATAGTGTCGTTGTTGGTTACTCTAGCTTGTTGCGAAATTACTTGAGGTGCTGCTTCTTCAGCCTTTTTTTCTTCAATTGCAACGCAACAGTCGGAAACCACTGGCGAGCAAATGGGCGTATCACGGCACTTGTACATTCCTTTGCCAACTTTCGGTAAGTACTTATTATTTGATTGATTGTAAATGTAGATCGGAACTCGTTGGGATGACCATGCTTGTGATGTACGCACGTGAACTGTTTTTGGGTTTGAACTTTGCGATTCATCCGAATCGGATCGCGGATATGAAGCTTTGTTGGTGATAGGCTTTGTTTTTTTTCGTCTTCTTACATCATGTCTAATTCTAGAATACTTTGGAACCGAACTTAGTTTTGTAACGGGAGCCACAATTACCTGCGTTAGGATATGGAAATAATAAATTATTTAATAAATGTTTGCAGTACTTACATTTCTATCATAAAAGTGTCTATCCTTATTTGGCACATTGCTTCCACTTCGAACATTAAGACAAGAGTACATACGTGGATCTACAAAACCTTAAGATATAAATGTATTTTAGTAACACAAAACACATGCTATAATTCATAATTGTACCATCAAATAGGTCATCATCTAACCCCATTTTAACAATCTGCATATCCCATACTATAACCAAAAAATATTTTATTTCCCATTCATTAATGAAAATATATTTTTCATAAAATATTTGAAGCGGATAGCGCCTTTAAATTTACACCGAAATTAGCATTATAAATTTCTTACACGAAATTTGATAGCTCACTAATTTGAAATTTAATGTCACTTGACACAATTTGAAATTTAAAACTGAACGCACGGTAGATTTGTGCTGTCACTTATTTTAGATCATCACGTATAGATGTCTCGTCTCCATAACAATAGAATATCATAAACTAAGTAGTTTATTCATGATATGAAATATTAATTAATAATTGTAATGCAACTATTACAATAGTTGCATTACAATATTTAGCATGTACATATTTAGCATGTTAATTTGTTGGAAATTAGATTTGAAACTTCAGGGTGCTGCATAGAGATGTCGCTCATAGTACCTTTTAATATTTTAATAGCATTGAAATCATATTATGAATGATAATGGGTTGGCACATTTATTACGTCCATAATAACTAAATATTTTAAGTTATGGATAATTAAATTCGTACCACACATTTCTTTACTTCTTAAATACAGAAATATAATACGAGTTTGTAACGAAAATAGATTTTAGAATATGAAATATATTTTAAATGTTATAGAATTGTATTTTACGCGCTCATTATTGATTTTGCATTAACAACAGCGCTCAACTGTGTTACTTTTTTTGTAACATTTGTTTGCAGGACATTAACTACTCCGGAGGCATTCGCTACGAATCACAATCCGAGTTGAAAACTTTTCCCTGAACACAACACACGACGGGAGGCCTTCAACATCCGCACATAAATACATTGCGTTTACGTGTAGGTATTCCTTGGAAGGAGAGAAGGACCCACAATGGGCGTTTCGTCCTTCAACTCGTTCGCCCACCCACTGGAAAGTTGCCGTTTGCACCACCGGCTGGGCGCCGGGTGATATATTGGCGTTGTGCATGTACAATTCGCCGCCGCAATGAAATTGATACATACACATATGCAGCGTAATACTCATGGGCGGCATTGCGGAGAAATTCAATATTATATTACGATGGCCTCGCTCGCTATATTGCTTTTATGTGAATTTCATTACTCTGTGCATGCATACACGCTAATTGAGTATTGACGAAACAATATACTCCCAATTTAATTAGCTTCATAATTAACTTGTTTTTTAGTACAATCTTGGTTTATTGCTGAATAATTAAAACTTGGTTTTGTTTTTTTAAATTCAGTTTCAGTGTAACCATTGTTTGAAGCTGCTGCAGCTATCGATTTTGATACGATGTGCAGCCAAGTGTGATGGATTCATTTCATGTGCGTTCATACCCGTGAAATGAAAATTTCGGACGCAATGGGAAAATTCGTTTAAATATTTTCAGGGGACTTTGCTATTAACTTTAGTCTAACTCAAGGGTATATTTCGATTAAATTAATTCCGACGAAAATAACTATATTTATTTTACGAAATTGGAGGTTAAAGTCATTTTATAAAGTATTGCAAAGAAAATTAATAGAGTGAGTAAGATATTATTTTGACAGATATTTGAGGGAATGGAATCATAAAAGATGTAATATCTCGCAGAGTTTGAAAGCAGGCTGTCAAAATATAAAGAAACATTTTTGTATAAAGAGGCAACGAATTGTATTCAAAATATAGACACGCGCCGGTTGAAACATTCGGGACTGGGGAGCAGGGAGCTAGCAACAGAAGCCAGTTCCCGAGGGATCAATATAGGTCCACACAAATTCCCCGACCTATTTCAGTCGAAACGCAAACCCAGCATTCACATACGAATGCAAATGCTGCGCACCGCCCAATGGAGAAGTATTTTAGCTCTTGTGAAGTAATGTTTGCAAGTCAACACACATGCGCACACATAACGTCAAATGAAACCGCACAACTCGCAGCGATTGAAACGAATTGCAAAAGTGCGCAAATGCGCATATGCACAATCAAATATCAAAGTAAATAGATTGTGACATGCGAAACTTTCGGGGACAATTTATTGCGCAAGTTAAACATTCATTATCTTCATGATGCGACATGTTTGAGTTCATTAGATTGCTGAGACTTTAAAATGAATCTGACGGCAATTGGGAGCAAACTTATAAGTTTCTGCATTAAGGTTGAGTAGAATTTCTTCAAGTTGATGTGTGTTTCAGGATAATTGTGTTTTACGTTCTTGTTATGAGATGTTTGCATATTTGAAATTGAATTTTTGCTGTTTTGGGGTTTTGGTAATTTAGCGAATGTTGGAATCGGCAAATATATTTGCGCTGACAGATCGCGTACGAAGAGATCTTGAGATAAGTAAATTTCCCCTTTGGATAATGTGTTAATCGGAGTTGAAGTGTGAGCGGGAAACGGGCATGAAGTCATCACGAGGGGATTGCTGTGGAGACACCACGTTTAGTGACTTTTATCGTTGCGATAATTTCCACACGGTTACACCACAACAGCGCCGAACAGTTGATGGCTCTGTGCATGCACTTTCTGCATGGTTGACGCATTTATATCATATGAATGCATGCGTACATTGAGATTGATTGCACGTGCGCTACGGAATGCACATGAATAGAAAACATCAGTGCTACTTCATATCGCAGCTAGACATATTATTAGAGATAAGACTTCATATACTGATTGTTATGCTATCAGTTGAGAAATATGATTTAATTGACTTTCAAAATATTTGTCCGTGATCAGTGTTTAATTTAAAATTCGTAGGTACTACTTAGTATGCAAGTATGTAAGTATCTATTTACAAAAATTATTTTTGATAATAGTACATAATTTTTATAGGCATTTTTTTGAATGATATACCTAGAGGTAAAGTGGTTTAAAAGATTATGAAATATTTTAGTCATTATAACATCTCATTTTCTAAATGGGGTGAATTTTTCATGAAATGTTAAATTGTCCGGAAAACATCGTCTTAGAGGCTTTAGATAATATTTTTGTACGAAGACTAAAAATTTAGTCTTAAACATATATCAACTTAATCTAATCTTAAGAAATCTTTTGTATTATTAAGTTTACCATTAAAAGAGAAAATAAAAACTAATGAATGAGCCTTTGTTATTGAGTACAGGAAGAATTTGAGGATAACAAAGAATACTGGGTTATAACAGCCATGATATAACAAATTATCGTATTTCACGGACTAAAAGAAGGATCTAATGATAAAATAGACCTCAAATTTATAAAATGATTCATTTTTATAAATTTATTTTTAATCATTTATAAAATGAATAGAAAATCGTATATCAAAATTACTTTCAGATAATAATTTGTATTTATTGTTAACATAACTCATACTTGCAATTTTCAATACGAAAAATGGAATATACGTAAATTAATGATTCTGATAATGAAAATGTACGAAATACACGATTGCTTGAAGTTTAATATTTGAACTATCGCACCATAAGACATCAAACTTTGAGCCCAAATTCACATCTCATAGACCAGAGAAAACCGTATTTATATCTTTAATTTATAAATGTCTTATTTATAAAAATTATAAATGATTACTGTAGATACGATTTTGATATAGAGAATTTCTTTTAGCTTCTTATAGTAATTTCCTCAAGAAAATAATTTGGTTACAAGAACATTATTAAAATATTTTAAACTAGTTGTATTTGAATATGTACTTGAAAAATGTTTTAATTGGGGACGTTTTAAAATTTAGAACGTATTAGTGTATTATATTTGGAATATTTTCCCATTATTCGTGTATTTTCTGGGAACACATCACTTTATAAATTTGATTGAGAGTTTCATATTAATTTTAGTTTTGAATTAATTACCACAAACAATTTCATTACACGAAATTATTTTTGGCGGCTTTCACGAAATTGTATATGGGAGTCAACCCACGCATTTAGTTGGAAATTCATAAATAGCAACAATTTCGAGTTGCAATATGTAATTACCTGCCAAATTTAATTTGAGTTTGATATTAAATAATGTTACTCTCACATCGAATTATTATGAATGTTTATTTAAAAATAAAATTACGGCAATTTGAAACTTATTAATCCTTAAATTAATTTAAATTAGATTGCTTCGTTTCAAATAAATAGGCTAACATTTATTTAAATAAAAATATTTATTTGTTGAAGGATTCACTTTAAGATGCACAGTTTAGCAATAATTGTTATTGTGGAAAAGTTAATTAGGTTCTTGTGAAAAACATCAATTTATGCGTTTTGAAAACATATTTTGCATTAAAAGAAATTATTTGCTCGCAGTTAAATATTTTTAAATTTGTCAATTCTTAAATTAATCCAAAGTATTGATTTGCCTCGTTTAAAATAAATACTGATCACTAAAATATTTGTTCATTGAAAGACTTACTTCAAAATGCACACTTTAGCATATAATTGTTATTGGGAAATAATTAATTATTTTCTTATGAAAACCATTAAATTATAATTTCGCGTTTTGCGAAATTATTCTGCAGTAAAAAAATTATTTGCTCGTAGCTAAATAATTTTAAACTTGTCAATTCTTAAATTAATCCATAGTATTGATTTGCCTCGTTTAAAATAAATAGCAACGCAAACATTCCTGTAAACAAAAATATTTGTGCATTGAAAAATTCACTTCAAGATGCACACTTTAGCATATAATTGTTATTGTGAAATACTTAATTAGTTTCTTGTGAAAAACTTCGAATTATCCTTTTTGTAAAACTATTTTGTAATAAAACGCAATCAACTCATTTACACAGTTTTCCTATCTTTAAGGGTACATAAATTCTTCCTGCTAAGTAGCAACTTTTTGCCAAGGTGTCCCATCAGTATATTTTATAAATCCCACTTGTCAGCCCGCGCAGGGAAGCGAGAGTAGACAAAGATGCCGAACGGCGAAGGGAGGAATATCAGGGAGCGAAATTAAATTCACTAAATGGGACTTAAGGAGTCAGCGGAAAATCAGTTAATAAGATCTCCGAAAACAATCGGTCGTAGGGCAAAATGGCCGCGTGCGTCGGAAAAGCCTTGCGCTGCGCTGCCCGGCCGGGTGGTACGAATGGTGATAACGTTACCCCGTCCCAACCTGGGCAGGTTTGGGGCCGGCATACCATTGCATCGTCGCGCCGTTTTGAAACAATTGCCTTCCGCCGCCTCCAGCACGCGCCCCACGCCGCCGCCGCTAGCCCGCCCCTTCGCACGTTTGGTTGGCGGCGGCTTCCATCCAGGCAACAGTATCAGTTGTAGAAGGGCGCCAATAGAGGCGGCGGACGGGAGCCGGCGCCCGGAGCCTGCTCTGCTTTCTCCGGGCAGCATTACGGTCGCCCGCACCGCCGTCTCCTGCAACTAGGCCGCTGCTGCGTCTCAACGGTAAGTGTGAAGCTTTTGTACTAAATTTCCGAAATTCCTCATAAAATCTGCACAAAATCACGTTAAAATCACGCCAAATGTTTTATTCTCACATATTTGAATAGATTTCTCATTCAAAACCTCTCCTAACACCTCGAATCCATTGTCGTTTCACACAAATTGAAAAATAAGAATTGGCGGGAAAGTAGATTCTTAAGATGTTTATTTTGTTCATTGCGCAGATGACGGGTGGCTGGAGACTCACGAACGTGCGCCGACAGTGAAGCCAGAAGAATCGTCCTTGCCGATCAGCAACTTGGCAACATCCACAGGACGAGCAGCGCCGCCGCCTGATTCGGGTGGTTTCTGCGCAAGGAGGACGTTCATCAAGTCACTCCGCGCTTGCAAAACGCACAAACGTAGAAGTAACGTAGACGTAGCGAAACGATGGCCGGATTGGAAAATATAAACGAGATGAAGACAAAGGCAGGAGGTGTCTTCAGTAGTTGGTAAGTGCATTTTTCTTATGTAATATTTTGTATATTATGCAGTATTCAGTAGAAATTGTTTTCCAACTGGAAACTTTGATTCATATCGGCAAACTATCTAAACAAATTGATATAGAGTAGAGAATGTTGTTCGGCAGCAGAAGCTTTCCGAATATAAAGTCGGGTGGCGTGTATAAAAAGTGTTGAGAATATTCTTGACACGTTCGCAAAACGTTACGAGCAACTCCACCGCAAAAACGGCCTCGTTTCGTAATTCGGTCACGCGACCTCGATCTCCCATTACCCATTTAGCACTTAAACGAACATCTTTTTCCTTCGTCCTACTCAGCCGCCTTCCCCTATTCTTAACACAGCACAATACAAGCCCAATGCAGTATGACTAGACAACTTTTGAGAACAAAAATCAAATAAGTAGTAGAAAACAAGAGAAGTCTGGCAATTTAACCTCATTTTCAATTAATGTCATTCTTAATTAGTGGTGTATTAAATTATACAAATAATGTTAATTCGCTAGATTTAATTTTACGTGGTGTCTAGCGTCGCACAGGGAGGCAAGCAGTTGGAAAACGCATTTATTCCTGGCGTCACGGGGTATATTTCGCGGCGATGTAATGGGGTGTTTACGACTCAACCGAGCTCAACAAATTGCCCCGCTGGGATATGAATTAAATCTCGAAGTCGTTGCTTTTCCTACTGTATCGCTTCCTCCTCATTTCTTTCTCCGCAGGAAACAAGGATGAGAAATGAAATCATCAAAAATCGATAACATTAACTTAAGTGTTTTTCACAAACAACAATAAATGTTTTTCATGACAAAGCGAATTTTGCTGAAAATTCGCGAAAATCAAAGGGTCTGAGGTAAGCGGATTATAAACTACCGAAAACGTTTGTGGGGGGGCATTAGCGGGGGCTTTGCAGGTTGGAGCACCTAGAGGGGGTTGCTAACTCGGTGCGTACGTAGGTTAGGTTGATAATGACGCATCTCCCTCAACGCACTTTCGAGTATGACGAAAATGAAGCATGTGTGTAAGTTGCAGAAAGGGAGAGGCTGAGAGGATTGTACCAATTATATTCGTATTATCAATTTGCGCGGATTTGTGTTCGGCGATCTTGCACATTCGCAGAAAGCCACTTGAAAGAACACACAGCGTATTTGCATTCGTGCTCGAAAATGGATTTCCAAGTATGTCTGGCACATTGTTTGTTTATTGTATTGCGCGTTGTGTCCTCCGCTAATACCGCAAACATGGGCAAACAGCACGCGCTCGCTGAGAAAAACAAGAATAGCGCAAGACGCGTTGCGAATGTCTTCAACACAGTCGCGTTTTGCTGACGACGCCGACGCCGAATGCGTTGACAGACGCCGGCAAATCGGGAAATAACATAAATCCCCGGATTACTGTCCCGCACTCTCCTTATCGGCATGGAAGCAGTGAACAGTAAAGTGTAGATTAAAGCACCGCGTGTGGAAATTCAACTATGCAGTCGATGATAATAAAAACTAATAAGGATGCATTATTGTAGTTGGATCCTTATTGGGCAGTAAAACTGATCAATCAATAAAAATACATAATGCATCTATGAAATTCCCAAAATGGCAATACAACTTGACGGTCATTGGATATATGCGCGTAGAAGAAGAATGGGCTCGAAGGGGGAAATAAAAAGCTGGGAAAGCAAAGCGATCGCTTAAAAGCTGGGGAGACCGGAAGTCTGTTTCGCGACGCCAACGTTAGAAATGTATAATGTTTAGTCGTTGTGCTCGGATAACATTGAAGAGCGTCGCGACGCGCCGAAAAGAATTGCGAAAATAAGAGTTGCTTGTGCGTCCCCATGAAGGAGGAAGATGGAGAAAACGAAGACATATAAGGATGATAAAGTGCCGCGAAATAAAATACAAGACCAAAAAATAAATGACAAACTGACTCACTGCGCATCGAAGGGTTCTATGGACGAGATTTATTACCGTTAGTTAGCTGAACATTTTATAACTCAATCAGTTAATAATTTTTGACGTGAAAAATATAACGAAAGAATTGATTTCGAAGCAAATAAAAAGCAAATAGAATTATAAACAGTGAGATTGCATGAGACTGCATTTATAGCATGCTATATAAATGTTATTGAAAATTTGCTATAAACAAAATGATTACTTTCCTATGAACCCAGTTTATACTCTTAAGGAGTGTCGCGAAGGAAAAGCGAGGATCATATCATAAGATAATTAGATATTATGAATAGCTCGACAGGATAACTCAATTTCGTTTACAAATGCGAATAATGCATTACAAAAGTGGTACGTATTTAAATATCTTCTAGACTGATAAATGATCATAAAATCAAATTAAAAAATTGAAAAGTGCGAACACTCTAATCATAATCGTCGATAATTAATGACAATAATTACCAGTAATTATTGTTATTTAATAACAATAATAACAGTAATTATTATTACTTTCGCACTTTCTTCACATAAAAGCAGTTAGTTTTAATATGTAAGTTTATATTAAATACACAGTTAAAGTAACAAATTTAAAATAGGTTTTGTTGTGCCACTTCTTGAAAGTCGAATGGAAATGAAGTCGAACGAAACATGAGTTACTAAAAAATGTTCTCCTTATTATAATAACTTTTGTGCACCTGAAAGCTGTGAATATCATAAAGTTATAGTTTTTAAAGAAAATTTAATTCCTTAGTTGCCCAAGCTTAACTTTGAACTAGGTAATTTATTTTTAATTTCTTGATCAATTCGGAATATTTTTACGAGGGAAAAATTATTCATAATTCATTCTGTTGCAATCAGCCAGTCCAAATCGTAAATCTGGTAGTGGAGAATTAAATTAAATTAAATGCAACTTTTAACAGTAATAACCAACCCACCCAACCCTTTACATTATTCATGAAAAGGTCTAATTAGAAATGTACAAAGCGATAGTACGTTGAATACTTAAGTCCTTATATCTTGGTCGTTTAATATTTTTAGTGATTATTAGAATTTTAATGAAAATGCCTTATCAAATATTTGCAATGCATTGATATGATAATACCATAAAGGAACCGGCGGCTGATGAACGCGTAATACATTGGACGAAATCTCTTAATCAGGCCATTAGTAAGGATCGAGCGCACTTGTATGTACATTGCGTTCTTCACGCTGGCGACGATGCATTCATCGCGAGCAGCACCAGCAATGAGTTACAAATGCAGAGACAAAGCCCCCGCTGCATCGTGGGGTCCGTAAAGCCCATTATGGTATTAAGCAACCCTCCACGGCCGTCCACCAGCTATGACAGCATCGCTAGTCGTTAGAATCGCGCGCGAGCGTCATTGTCATTCTTGTCAGCATTTGCTCTCTTCGCCAAAGTGCGTATCAGCTCTGCAACTTGCTAATTACTCTCGCATAATATTACTCAATAATGAGCGCCACGCATTTATATGTATATTAGAATTCAGCGTGGAGTTTTCTTTCATCAATCACAATTAACTGCGCTCTTCACGATGTTAATGAAGACTTAGTACAGTCGAAGTCTTAAGACGCTTGGAGAAGAAAAGCAAAGAAAAACGTTAGCGTTCAGCTTGATTGAAGTAAATGTAAATAAATCTGTAGCTCTATGCAATTTTTCAATTGTGCTCTCAGCTTCAGCAGCTTTGTATCTTTATTCTGTGATTTGACTGCGAGTTGAAACATTGTAAATTAGCATTTAGATTAAAGCCCAAGAGAGTGCGTCGAGTTGCTCTTCTGTTTCAATGTGTGTATTTGTTTTTTGCGCTTCTTTTTCGGGGGCAGCGGACTATTGTTACCCTCGCAATAAGGGTAGCATTGGCTGGCAATCGCAGGATACATCGCAATGGGTGCATAAACATAGCAGGTAAATGCCGGAACATTTAGTTAATTGAAACGTCTGACTGCGAGAGTTGGGGGTGCATCGCCAGCATCCCCGAGCATGCCGAGAACAATTACGCTGAGTGTTAAATGATGATAATGTATTCAAGCGTTCTTCGCGCGTCGACCCCTTTCGCGCCGTGCACATCCGTTGATGTCGCTGTCATTGTGCTCTTGCCAGCCACTCTGTCGCCAACGTTTTATCACTCTTTGCCAGTAACACTCATTCAATTTGAAGCATTCCAGAAAAATCAGGACAAACTCTACGTCCACTAAAATTCTACTTTCCTATAATGATGCTACAAAAAGTGAGGTTATGATGCTTTTATATTTTTGAAAATACTGGCTTTTGTTCGACTCAAGGAGGATTTATAAACAGTGGACGCGCACACTCGTTTTTATTCGGCAAAATACGTAATACAAGTGGGAACAAAGGGAGCTTATGATCTATCGCCGATTATATTTCATAGAGTTTGTGCCGTCTTTCGCCTTGGATTTCCCCTTCGTCATCTCGTCAAGCGCGCTGAAAAAAACATCCGCAGTCGAATGCGTGCAATGAATATGATGAACGCCGACAAATATTACTCGCATAACATGTCTGGCAGCATTATTCATTTATCTTCCTCGCTAATAAGGGTGGAAATTCTGCATAGATTTTTCTAAAGCAAATCTAACCTGAAAATATGTATTTGATACGGAGACTTTGTAGTCTTTGCGCGATGAAGTGGATTGAGCGATATTAAGCTACCGATATTAGGGATTTTGTTGACACTACGGAGATGAATTCAAACTATATAGGGCGTGTGTTGACTGAGCAAATATTTGAAGAGCAGAGCGCGCGCTCTGTGAGTGCCAATATCACAGCCGGAGGTCATCTTCATCGCATGTTCGGCAAGCGCACAGACAACTCCACTCCTCATCGATTACATCCGCACCGCAGTCGCTTTCATGCGCCATGATTTGCGTTCGCATATAAACTAAAAAAGAAAACAATAATCATCGCGCTCAACTCGGTTTAATGCAATTACGGTGCGCATTACGGTGTTATTCCGTAGTTTGGCGAAAGCAATCAGCGAGTTGGTGCTTGGAACAAAGTCTTAATCGAGTTATACTGATCTCTCAACGGCGGTGCTGGTGGCAGTTGCAAACACCGCCACCCCTCCTCGATGCGATGCGAATTGAATGAGTGCTGACGTTTCGCCGCGAGCATTTCCTCGACGCCGATGACGAGAAGACGCTGACAATTAGGCGGACGAATGCGACGTTATGTGATTGATGATATTTCGCCTCTAATTACACTAATTAATGCTGCGTGAAAAACTCTTAGCGTAATGCGTCGTACAGTGACAATGCGGCCGGTACAGCTTGTTAGCATCTGCTTGCTTTTCATGCTGAATACGTACGTATATAATTTCACATATTGATTACGCAATTATGTAGCAACACCTGAGGCACAATTTACTAATGATGCAACTTATCAACGTTATCGTCTTTGTTGTATGTGCTACGGTCCAGTTGGTTTTAATTTTATGTACAGGGTGTCCCAAGATTAATGCTCCATAGCAAACTTATCAACTAAATGATTTATCATGTATCATAATGGGTAGTTACCAGAGGTTGGACATTTCTTAAAGGTCGTAATAAGTCAAAGGTTCAAGAAAAACGACGAAAGATTGATACAATTCAATATTATATTTTTTGGATCACCTGAAAGTGTGTCATCGTAACTACCTCATCATGAGCCCGATTTATATATACTAAGTTCCTAGCAGCAAAGGGTTTAATGGTTCAAAATAGTTATTATAGTATATCAAAATATTCAATTCGTTATCAATACTTTTATTATTATTAAGGGGTGAGTACTCCATGTTTAAAAACATTTATATTAACGACATTGTCTCATTCTTACACTTTTTGCGTCAGGTTAGGAAATATATTCAATTGATAATAAGTGCTCGTCACAGAAAAACAACTTTTGGTTGGAGGAAAAAAATATATAACTACATGGAACATTAATTTTTCTGATAAGTTTTTCATACAGTTTTTGATGTGGAAAGTTTGATTCATTCCAATGGTCGGTTTGATGTGGATTGACGTTAAGCGTCCCGTAATCTGCGTAAGTTTCGTATCATCGTCATGCTCATGGGAGACGGGAGAGGCGGCAAACCCATCGAAGTCAGCGAAGCGAAAGAAGCGCAATGTGAAACGAGGGGGGATTGCATATTGCGGTGTTGGCGCTCATACACTCAATGAATTTCTACAGAGTGTCCTCGCTTGATTCTCGCACGCTTTTTCGATGCGCATTAATATTCGGGATTAGTGCGCGTTTACGCCAGGATTCGGTATAGATTCAACAAAGCTAAATGGAGACAATGCATTCCTATCGAGATAAAACCTCGCGCTCGCAGTGAATACATCAAGCATTTAGTATTGCGCAACGACATGCATTACCAACATGCGGAAAGGGGTTGAGCCGTTGGGGGTGAGTTGTGAACGCAGCACGCGTCGAAACAATAGAATTAATGGGCATGAAAGCTTTTTTACCCGATTTCATGCGCACGAAATTTGCTGATATTACAAATAATACGCATGCATTAATTTTATTTTTTACATTTTTAAATAATTACAAGGTTATATTTCCATTACAAAGTAATACGCATTCATTTGGTTTTTTTATTTACAAAAATAGTGAGGTTATTTTGAGTGAGTTTATTGATAGAGGATAATCAATCGATTTTATGATGAATTGCATTGAATGCGACATAAAATGCATCGTTATATCTCGGCGTTGCTATCAGTCTGATGATGCTGCAAGAGTAGCGTGGAAAACAGACGAAACGACTTCAATTCTCTGTTGTCGTCGAGACGACTGGCGCCACGGCGACCACCCCCGAAAAAAAACTATTTCCTGTATTGTGCGCTTCTCTCGCATTCAGCCAAGGGGAGTGTGGTGGTGGCGCCAAAGTTGCCAAAACAGCAAAAGCGCTCGTAACCATCAAACAAGCTAAACATCAACAACTCATGTGTTTTACCAACTAGAAAATAACACAATTCGCTCAGGATAACAAACAAATTCTGGAACTTGTTATAATTTGAATTTCTATCTGACGCATTGATTTTGTTTCGTGGCTAGACCAAGTGGCGCCACTGCATCGAGATAAAATATTAGCTGGCTGCTATTATTAGGCAGCAGCCACTTCGAAAGTTTTGCACGCTCTAGTTGTTTGCGGCTGCTTCAAGTCTTTTGAGACGAGTAGGAGCTTGTTTGCTACTGTGGGAAATGTTTTTGTTTGCAACGCACGTCGCCAGCATATTGAGACGGCTGCAACCGGAAGCAAACGGAGGCAGGCGGAAGCGATGTGCTGCAGGAGGCTTATTAGATGTATTTTGTAAAAGACTCCCGCATTATTATGTGAACGTAACGCCGTGAAGATGAATGCGAATGAGCTGAACGCGTCGTCTAAGAGAGCACATTAAGGACTTCTAAATGAGCTAACTTTTTAAAAGAGATTATGCAACCCTCTACAAAGATATTAAAAAGCCACCGCAAAAGTAACAGAGCATGAAAACCACACTCCCCCGCCCCTCTCTTAAAAGTTGATATTTTGTGTATTTTGTAATTTTGATTGAAATCGTTTTTATTGAAACAAGCAATGTTGTATTTGATACCCGATAATTGAAATTTTAATTACATTGCCTGTCGGTCTGTTTGCATTGGAGGGTATTCCTCATTGAAGGGCGATTTGCAGTACATGAAAACACTCTGACGAGATGTATGTTGGTAAATTTAAACAGGACGTTGACTGAAATATAATGGAAGCAAACTTAATTTGGCTTCACTTCATTTAATGGAGTAGAACGTTGCAGACTTGCTGCAATAAGTAGCAAATCAAATTACTGGTTAGCTTACGCTTGCATCCCAGCCTATGAAATATAATTTCCTACTTAAGACCCAGAGTAAATATTCAAATATTATGGTACGTGTTGAAGTAAATGTGAACTAAAGATGTAATAGTTTTTTGAGCACTGATAATGACTTGGCGCATTGGGCATTAGCGAAATCTGCCTTTTGTAACTCGGTCAGCGTCCTCTCGGTGGGAAAGCTATCAACGCCGAGGTTTTCCTGATTTCCCATGGGACTGCGTGTGCACGCGGCTGCATGCAGCTTGTCGGCGGCTTCGCACCGCCGCTGCGCACTGCGGTTCCCCAAGCTTCGCCGCCGCCGAGCGTTTTTGCGGCACAGCTATCGTGGTCACACTTGAATGGGCATGACGATCGCGTTCATCTCCGTGATGGGATCGAAAGAATGATACCGGGATAATGTCTACACGCTACATGTTCTCTCTTGCGCTTACTGCGTACAGGCTAACTTCATCAGCGTAAGAGACACGAGCGGCATTCGGAACGAGTGTGCATTCAAACGCAACCCATTTTCCAATGTGAATGCAACAGATCAAAATCGGTAAATCCTTGCTATGACGCGAATGGATTACACGAATTCGGTTTGCATTCAGCTTCGCTGCAAAAAGGTTATTTTCTAGTCAAATCCATATTCAATACAACTCTAATCAATATTCAATTTTGTATTATCGAAGTATTTTGAATTTCAGCTAGGAAAAAATTAACTTAAATTCAACGCTCAACGCTGATATTTTGTGATTGGTGTATGCAACAAAATCATGGCGATTGCTCTCGGGCGAATTGAAGTGAAATATAATTGGACACAATGGCCTGGACTGTGCTGATAATGCACTTGATTGTTGGAGGCACCAAATCTGATCTGTCATCCGGATGCGCACGGTAGCTGATTTCATTCGCAATCGTTTCGTACGGATGTGTCATCGGAGGGAGATTCAATAAATCATCATTTCCAGTCGTCCGATTTGATTTCGTTTTTATCAAATCGAGCACACGACTGCAATTTATTAATTGCTTTACTCAGCATAATACAAAGTTAATGAAGGATTTTTAATTTGATCAGAAATTATAATTTCGGTAGTTCCCTCTGTGAACGATGGAAGAAACTACTATTTAGTCGTGTAATTTCGTGTAATTTCGCCAATTTTAATAATTATTATATGAAAACAGCATGTGATATGAGAAATTTGAATTTTTTGTTAAGAAAAATTAACAATGTACCTATGGGAAATGAAATAATTCATCAAAAGTTTTCTTCTTGAGTTTAATAAAATCAAGAGTGTAATTTATAGCAAGGAAAAGAAATTGGCGTTGTTGAAGTTTAATTACACGCTTTGCGAGGGTGTCTTTGAGATTTTTCTGCCTCTTCTTGAGAAATGCGTTAATTGAAATCGCTGAATGTTAAACTGACTCTCCTGATGCGCCTTCGAAACGTGCTGAAAAACACGGAAGCGATTTAAAAGCCTAGGGCAGACGCTTATCTAAAGCTATAACGCTGTCGTCGGTGTCGATTTGGCAAAGCCAGAAAGCTTCTGGAAACACTTGGAATACGATTAAGGATCGTGAATACTGATAGAGCAATTGTACGTTGATTGCTTTTTCTTGTGCGTTGCTTTGCTTACATTGAAACTGAGTAAATATTTGAGCTATCTTGAGCGCAAAAATTATACTTATTTCAAATGTATGTGGTGGAAGCTTGGTCTGAATCAAATGCTCTATAAATCCAGAGCTTGATTTTTATAAATCCAAGTTGATAGATGTGATGGATGTGGGCATTCAACTGAATGGTCAAAGAATACGAAAGAGAAAAAGATTTCCTCGAAGGATCACATGGGGTGACCTCATGAAAGAGGTCTATTCATGCTATCAACGATAGAAGATTACTTAAAACCCCTATAGAAAAAGAAGTAATACTCTTTCGAAATAGTGAAATTTAGTTCGGAGAAAGTAAGTTTAATATGACAGAGCAACTGAATTTAATTTTAACAAATAAATATGATGCATATTGCTCTGTTTGTTTGCCCTTCAAGCGTATAACCGGGCGTCCTGGCAACAACCCTCCTTCTGCAGCATCAGCAATTTTCCAGCAAACCCCTTGAAGTGCGCCTCCAGCACCCACAAAAGCATACGTTTATTGAATGCGATGTCTATTAGAGACTTCAGCTTTTATTAAGTCACTTCGCGCAAAACGGGAGACTAAAAGCTCTCTCTACTCTCTTGAAACTTACTTTCCAACTTCAATATGAAGTTGCATCGTGATTGCAGGAAATTCTCAAACCGTTCTTTTTGTTTCGAGTAGGTCTATCGTATAAAATCTAAATTCGTCGAATGCGTGGTGCGTTTATGATAATTGAATGGAATGCATTAGAAAATTTGCCATCAACATGATTAAATCGTCGGTGCCAGGCTCCATTGTTGTCTGGGGAAAGCAAGCAGAGGTCGTGTGTTTTCGGCGCGTTGGAAAACAGGACGAAAACAGGACGAGACCGCAAGCAACAATACGTAGAGTTGGAAGTCGAGACGGCATTGTTCGAATCTCGTTCGGTTGAAACCATATCACTTACGCTAAATGAAAAATTTCCTTTTTTCATTCATTCCGCCTTGTGTGTTGAAAGTTTGTTTTCGTATTTTTCTATCAAATTAAAAGCAAAAGTTTTGTGCGTTTTCTTGTTGCTTGAAATGGGTTATAAGCGTGTAGTAAATGCAATGAATTCAAGATGCAAATTGCTGACGTGGATTTTTAATTTAGTCGCGCTATAAAGCAATTCAATTTCAATTAATTTACTCACTACTTGAGCCGCAGCGCAACGTTGCCAAGTCAGCATTGGCGTGGCTTTAGCACTTCATTCAAATGAATCTGCGCACACAGTCAGCACGTAATTGTAACGCATTGGTTACACTGAACAGGAGTTGGAATTATTTGCGGGTTTCGGTTGAAATTTAGATTTTAAATGATTTACACCGAGTGTTCTCTCTCTCTGAGAAAGCAGGAGTGTATTTAAGTGTTGTGCGATGGAGAGGACTGCAACACTCAATACGTAATTGCTGATAAAGTCAGAGCGCGAGCTCCCTAAACGTCATGTATCATGTTTGATATTACAAAAAGGGAGGAGGCCCTCTTGGAGGACAGAGACACATTGCCACACGAGTATGATCGACGAAGGGACTGACTAAAAGCACTGAAATGGGTTCTCTCACTCCATTCTTCCCTCATGAATAAAAGGCCTTGTGCGCAACGAAGGTTCCAGCAAGAGCATGATTGTTACAAATATTTTATTACAGTTATTACTCCATCAGCACGAGCGCACGTCGCTTGCATATTACGCATGCATTGCTTTTAATGTTCTGCCACTTTGCCAAGCGTCGCGCACCCCCATCATTCATTCAATGCATTTGCCATATAACTGCAAATACAGAAATGTAATTTCCAAGAACTTTATGCCGCTTTGCGCGTGGAATGCACGATTTTTAATCAGAATTTTATGAATTTTTGTCAAATTCTTTTTGAAATCAACCCTTGATAAATGATGAGCAGATGTATACAGATTACATAATGCCACCCCTCGTCATATCGGGCAGTTAATAAACCCTGTTTTACTGATTATTATCAGCGAGTTTATTAAAGTCTTCCTGTCCGCATTCACTCTTTGATGTTTGCCTTTCAACATGTTGCATGTTTGCGCTAATTGAGGATTCTGTTCACTATGCAAACTTATTATGAATTTCAACCCTTATGAGGTAAACAAAAAAGATTTTATTTAAAATGCAATAGACAAAAGTGAAATTGATGAAAGCAATACTGAAGAAATAGAGAACATGAAAGAAGCGTGGCTCAAACGATTGCAATCGAATTGAGATGCAGAATCGTCACAGAAGAATAAATTTGCTTTTATTTGATATTCCCATTCGATTCAACCCTCTATGTGGGGTGGGAAGGGGATGGCTTTCTTTGTGTGATAAATGCAAGTTTAGTAAAAAGTTCAGCTTTTACGTTTTGCTGTGAAACAAGTGATTTTTCTTAAATAACATTGGCCTAAGTGGTGGTTGATGCCCTTTTCTGGTCCCACTTCAGACCGCCGAAAAGGACGTGGACGACGTATTTGAAAAATCACCGTCAAAATGCAGTTTTTGTGTACGGTCTTTGTCCCCCTTTTTCAGGGCTGAAATGTTTGGTTCAATAGCCACTATTTACTACTTACTATTAGACGTGTTGTAAATAGCTCTCTGGAGAAGATTGAAGTGAACTCTTAAAAGCTTTCATTGCCCAAGCAAACATGATTTTTCATTGTCGAATTGACCAAAGTTTAACTTAATCACAAGTAATACTTTTACAATAAGAAAGAAAACCGGGACTATTCCATGAACTATTTGGTAAACTTGTTTTATTAAAATTTGCAATAATTATTATTGGCAAAAAAAACTGTGAATACATCCTGTATTTTAGATTGGTATAAAGGCGAACGGGGCGCGCAATAGTCCAGAAGGAACAACACATAAGCAGACATGCGAATTGAACTAAAAACCGAGACGCAAAGTCACGTGACGGCGCCTCGCTTGCACTAACAGGACGCATCGCCGCCTGCGATAACGATAAGTTTAGCGGCAGGCGGCGAGCGGCCGAAGGAATAAAGCAGAGGGAATCCTGCGTCGGCTTTCTCCATTTCGGAGCACAGTCAGTCGGTTTCCGGGTATATTGTTCACAGCATCCATCGTGAGACGTAAGCCTTCGCATTTTTCCATTCGTACGCGCCGTTCATCCGATGAAAATATAATAAATCTATTAGAATTTTCGATTAAATCGCTTCGTTATAGTGCGAATTGAATTAATATGAGTGTGGCGTAAACTATCCTTGAAATCCTGTGCTATATTATGGGTAATAGAAAATGGTAATAGTTAATTAATATGATGAAGTTTCTTTAAGTGAATTAGATATTGTGAACATGTTTGTTTTGTTAACTTGTGTAAGACAGGAGTATTGTTCAAATAATTTAAAGCAGAAGAAGAAAGCTAATCAACAGGTTGGCAACGGGTCTCCTGAGAGCATTTATCACGTACCTTAAGGCGTGTTCCTTTGCTACTCCTTCTGGGATTTTAGATGAGGTTGTAAAACACATTTCGTGTATTTCCATATAAAATATTCATTGAAATTGAATTACTTATTCAAATTGTACAAGAAAAAGTAAAAGAATTGCGAGATGTGAAACGGAGAATTGAATTTGGTGATTATCAGCTTATCATCAGTAGCTGATACTTATCGTGTTATCCGAGTATTTCTTTTCTTCGTCTTCTTCTTCGTTTGTTGGTTCATTTCCATTCGAAATTGAATAAGAGCAATAAACGAACGGTAATGAGCCTGATCACATTACCTCAATAACGCGAATTTTCACGCGAGTTGCTTAGGGTTTCATTGCATGCATCGCAGGGCGCGAAAGAAGAAGTAAAAATTTCTCCCCTAAGAAGAAGCGCCAAAAATAAAAGTAAAGTATAACAAAGTACTGGTCTTAATTTTAAGTGCTCATTCGGTATTCAAGTCAGCTGTTCTCGTCTTGGATCCGACGCATTGCATTTCTTAAGCAATATTAACTTCATTTTTGTTTATTTCCATGAATTTACAAGATCAATAATTTCCCAATTTTACATGCATTTCAGCTGTGAAATCTGAAATTATATTTCTGATAATTGTGGGAGAAAAGGCAGAAAAAAGTAGTTTCAACGGGAGTATTGTATTGGGAAATAAGTATAAATATAGTTTCGTAGAAGATATTGATCTTGATATTTGATTTCACTCTCGGTTCGTCCTCTGTTATACAGGATGTTAATATAAAATTAACTAAATTTATTTAAAAACACGGAAACTTGTTGAAATTTAACATTAGGAATTGTTAGTTAATTATTTACAATAATTTTAAGAAATTATTCGAAAGGATTGAGAATCATGCGGGTAATTTACTTAATTTTATATGAAAACTTGAAGAATAAGAATTTTATATTGAACGAAATCAAAGAAGTTAATGAACATCCTGTAGGACATTGGTAAAGATGTTTGTCACAAAACTAGGGTGCGAACGTATCGTTGGCGCGACATCCAGGCTACTGCTGCTGGGTGAAACGAGGAAGCAGAAGAACGCCGCCGCCACCGCCACCACCCCTCGCTAGTAGAAATGCTTGTTGTATGAATAAAGGGCGCTATGAATACCGAAGCGATGCGGAACGAGCGCGGCGGCAAGTGACGTCGAGTGGACGCCGATATTAAGTCTTGAAGATGTTCTTCGAGAGACGCTCTCACACGAACGATGCCATTGTCAGCATAGCGCAGCGAAGAAGAGCGACGCGTGCAATTATCGTTCGAGTGCTATTCGCGCGCCCAGTCAGCAACGCTAAAATCATATCTAATTACACGCGAGCGCAAAAATAAGACGACAAAAAAAAGACAATTTGCACAAATGAAATAACTAACAGATTTAGTTTTATTCCAAGGAAAATAAAACTTTCGTTCTTTCGTTTCATTAAAAAGTAGCAAATGAACGAAACAAGTCGTAACTTTGCTTGTTGCTGAAGTCACAGTGTGATATGAAAAAAGTGTTCGCAATACGTCAATTCGCGAATATAGCCTTGTTATTTGCGCAAACGAATCGAACGCTTGCAGTGGCGCAAGTGCGAATGGTTTTTTTCTCTTCTTGCTGGGAGACACACGTCGAAATGTATAAATGTATAAGCGTGATAAAGGACGCCAACGAGAGTGTGCGTGTGAATGTGAGCGCATGTATCCTCGAGGATTACGACGCAAAGGAGCTGGCTGAACGCTCGGTCACGTTTCGAGCATCAGAAATGAAATACGCCACTTATCATTCGCAATCGCAGTGTGCGATGCTCGCGACAAGGAGCACGCGTCTTGCCAGAAGAATAGAGCGATAAATACGGGCTCAGAATAGCCTCATCCTGCTGAAGAAGCAGCGCCAGTTGCCAAAGAAGAAAAGCGATTTTCTTCCTTCCTTCACTCTTCGTCACGTCACCTCACTATTCATGAAAAGATTACACTTGTTTGCGCGTTATTTACACAATAACTACAACTAAGATATTGCTTGAGAAATTGCAAGTTTCGTTGTTTTTAATGTTTTAAGACATTAGGGGTTGACATTTCTTTTAGGTATTTTGTTGTGTCATATTCTGTCCCCTCGTTAATGGACTCAAACTCATGCAGTCAAATGGATGTTATCATAATGGATAACATTAGTAAACGGTGATTATCATATATGATAATCATGGTATTCATTCATTGACAAAGTTTGTTACCCTATGAACGCTTTTGCTCATTTCCGTTACTCATTCACCCTTTTTCTATGGCGTCAATTTCCTTTGATTTCCTACGATATCCCACATTTCCTCCGAGTGAACGAAATTTATGGGAAATGTAACTTTGGTGTTTTTATTTTGTTGATTAATGATAAAATGCAAACACGCTCGCTTCGGGAGTGCATTAATTCTGATGTCATCTTCTGGCTTGCAGGAAGACAAGCGGCGTTGGCGGCGGACGCTATGAGGAGTTTGGACTGTCACGCGACGGTGAAGCCGCCGACGATGCCAGCACACCGGATAGCTTGCCGGAACCGGAACGGCCGCCGCTGCGACACATCGACAAGTACATACGTCCTGAATGTCCGTGCCTCTCGAAACGTGTCACTGTCGCGCTACTCACATGCCTCGGCTTCATCGTCATGTTTGGCATGCGGTGCAACATGGGCCTGGCCAAGCTTAGATTAGAAAAAGAAGTAAGTCCACGTCCTAAAAGAAGAAAGTTGGATAAATGAAACAATTTGTTGTACCTACACAGCGTAATGAATCGTTGGCGGCAGTCGATTCATCAATTTTCTGGGGATATCTAGTCACGCAGGTCCCGGGCGGTTTTCTGGCTACTAAATATCCAGCGAATCGATTATTTGGCGGCGCCATTGGGACATCATCCTTCCTCAATCTGCTTGTTCCCGGTGCCCTGATGCTTGGACCAGGTGCTATTATTATTGTCAGGGTGATGCAAGGATTAGTTGAAGTAAGATTTGAGTATGCGCACACATTTGATCAATTCTTCTTTTTGTTTCGGTTTCGTTTCGTTTGAAAACACAAATTGTAATGAAGCACAATGAGCACAAAGAGCACATGAAGCACCATTGCACCTAGAAGCAAATCAGCATAAATCACAAATTGCACCAAAATCACCAAAAGCACAGAAAGCGCACAAAATAATATAAGAATTCAATAAAGTAATTGATGAAATGAAAGCATGAGATACAAAATCTTCAAGAAATCGACGGGCACCAAAGATGAATGAAAGCACTTTCAACAAATATGATACTCATAATCAAACAAGTAAAAATCTTATTTTAAAAATCATTTATTGCACAATTTGGCACTAGGGGAAATGCACGTTGATCGCTAATTACCTAATTCTTGCACAGTTTGTTTCAAGTGTCTTATTATCCTTCAGTTTTATATGAAATATTTGAACAAAAATTATTCTTAAGTGACTAATGAAGTTATTGCAAAGCAGCTCAATAACATATTCATCAGAATAAGGTAATTTTTTTATATTTTTACATCACACCAACGAAAATTCATAAATGCCAAAATATCAGGTAAACAAAATTGTAATTACACATTAACATCTTAATTGAAGCACAAGAAGCAAAAAACAAACAAAAAACAATACAAGACGTGTTTGGTATTCGCTTTTAGTGTGTCACTTGTAAAGATAACTAACACGAAAGAAAAGCTTCCGTAAAACAATTCAACACGTCTTAAATGTTATCGTTTCGTTTAGTTACTTGTTTTTCATTGTTTGACATTTATGTGAGGCCAGGGATTTATAGTGTCGTGTGGGGGTTTTACAGGGTGTTACTTACCCGGCATGTCATGGTATATGGCGGTATTGGGCACCTCCATTGGAACGTTCTAGACTAGCCACACTAGCATTCTGCGGATGTTATGCGGGCGTGATGGTGGCGATGCCACTGTGCGGTGAACTCATCAAACGAATCGGTTGGCAGGCACCTTTTTATTTCTACGGATGTGCTGGTATTGTGTGGTTCGTCAGCTGGTTGTGGTTGGTGTTTGAACGACCCAGCAAGCATCCATCAATCGAAGCACGTGAGTTGAGATATATTGAAAGCTCGCTGGGAGCTTCAGTGCAATCGCACACGTTGCCCACCATTGCTAACACTCCGTGGCGTGCCTTCTTCACGTCACTTCCGGTGTGGGCCATCTTTATTGCGAACTTTTGTCGTTCGTGGAACTTCTATCTTCTGGTGCTTTTCCAAGCGTCATATATTAATGATGTTTATGGTATAGACATCGAAGAGGTGAGTGAAAAACTTTGACTTGCTTTGCAATAAAGTAATGTTTGGTGTGATTTGTTAAATAGAACGCCATCTTGGGCGCACTGCCGCATCTTCTAATGACAATAATTGTACCAAGCGGCGGCATACTTGCAGATTACCTGCGCAAACAGGAGATTATGACCACAACACAGGTGCGCAAAGTATTCAATTGCGGCGGTTTCGGTATGGAAGCGACATTCTTCCTTGTCGTTGCATTCTCAAAGTCTTATATGCAGGCGATCACCGCTCTCACGTTTGGTGTTGCCTTCAGTGGCTTTGCCATTTCCGGTTTTAATGTAAATCATTTGGACATTGCACCGAAGTACGCTAGTATCTTGATGGGGATGTCCAACGGTATTGGCACTATTGCTGGTTGTATTTGCCCCATTGCTGTTCATTCTCTCACCGACGAGAAACGAGTAAGTATTTTCTATAAATATTTTGTTTTGAAAACATGACACGCAAAGCGTTACGCTAAGCGTGAAATCAAGGACATGAGACTCAAGCTGCCATCTCTGTTTACTTCTCGGTATTTTATTTTTACCATAATATTGACTGCATTTCGGCAGGTTATGTGATATTAAAAGTTCTTTAAATTTGTCACATTACCAGTAATAATAATGGACATTTAATAACATATTTAATAAGATAGGCGTTTATGGCTCATTTTAGTTCAATTTTTTAGATTTTAAATAAGAAATAAATTTATGAACATTAAATAGCAACACGAATAATGCGATTTCCTACGGCTGATGCATTTTGAATGAAGGCATAATATATGAATAAAAGGACGTGTTCATTACAGCGGAATTTGCGCGCGGCCGTGCGTGACGCCGGCGCCGCCAGCTAAAACCGCGCTACCGCCCCTAACTCCGACTATAGCGTTGCTTGATACCAAAATTCACAGTGAACAATCCCTTCCCACTCATGCAGTGGATGATGTATCACTTTGACGGCGCATGGGTACTAACACCCTCGCCTCCCTCAAAGTTAAAGTTAACTTCACAGTTATCATAATAATCACTGAGCGTGCATTTCACATATCAATACCCAGCGAACGCATCAACTTTATGACCGCTTTAACGCCACCCGTAATAAACGGTTAACGTCCTCATTAAAACACGTACGACTTTAAAATGCTCATTTATTTTTTTGGCTGTTTTTCAGAATGGGGAAACGTGGAAAGAAGTATTCATCCTCGGTGCTGTAGTTCATTATCTTGGTGTTATTTTCTATGGCCTTTTCGCGTCCGGTGAATTACAACCGTGGGCCGATCCTAAGTTGGAAGAAGACCAACAATGGAATCCAATGGATGAAACAATTCACATAAAGAAATCTTCATCGGTAAATATTATTTGTTATTGGGGGTTGAGTAGGAATTGAAATGATTAATTCAGGTACAGAGTAACGGAATGGTGCAGACATCATTCACGAATCAGCCGCCACCGAGTTATGGCTCTGTCGAACAGCCGCATGAGAAACCTCCGCTGCCGCCGCCGCCTACACAAATGTCTTCACAAGCTCCCGCACAGCCGGCAAATCCATTCGTTGCGGCACCACCGCCAGGCGCACCAACGAACCCCTTTAATAATCCGTTCCGACAGGAAGCGGTGCAACCCCCGCCTGAAGACGCCTACATGCACGGCGGCATACAGGAACGACACTATTAATTGAGCGGCATACCCCTCCGCAATCCCACAAATATACGAAGAACCAGCCAAGGATACGAATAAAGGAACATATGAAGAATTGAATGCATACTGTGGACAACGGAAGCGACTTTCACGCATACGCAACAAGGTATTCACACTCTACAAATTACGTCAAACACTCAACAAACAAAATAAAACAAATCACACGATAACACAGACACACACAATACACTTGTGGAAAACTATTCTGTGTGTTCACGTCATTCAATTTTCTGTTATTGTTTAATTATTTAGCGATAGGTACTTAGTAAAGTAGTACAAAGACGTTAAACGTTTTTGGTTACATAAAAGATTATTATCCATTGTTGATGAATCAATTAATTATAGCATTGTTATTCATTTAGAGCAATTATCACTGAAACTCATCAAATGAGATACTTATAATATAAATGCTTTGAGCAAAAAGAGATATAGTCAATTTCGACTGCACATAAATGCGCAAGATTTTATTCATTTTTTGTTTTGTTTATCGTTGAGTTAGAATTACGAAAAGAATATATAAAAATATTTTATTTTCCAATGAACATTTTTGATATAAAAAAACAAAATAAAACTCAATATTAGAATAGACATCTGTAACGTACTTATATTATTTTGAAAACTTTTTGCGTTGCAAAAATTTTCGGACACTTTTCTCGTTCGAAAATTGAATTACTGTTTTGAGGGCGCGCCGCCCCCGACGCGCGCAACCCTCAAAGGCTGTGCTGACAATAATAAAACGGTGTTCGCGTTAAACGCTTTTCAAACTGCATTATGAACAAATAAACAAACAAATAAAAAGCGTAAAATACTACAAAACTCAATAAATAACAACCAAGATGGTGCGAAAAGTTGTTGAATGCGAAACCAAATAATAATAAATAATAATAACTAAGATAGGGAATTAATAATAACAGAAAATGTGCTATACTTAATAATTGCTTATTCTGAATGTGTTATTACTTATGATTAATTACGTAATTAGTTTATTTATAGGATTAATTATCACATTCAGAATATCCAATAAATAAAATATTACGTAATGTTAATGATGATAAGATTTATCTACGTATGACTGGCAAATAACACAATTAATGAATGAAAATCCTACACGGTTTTTAGCTTTTTGCGCACATTTGGTTAATGCACTTTTAAGCACTAAATAATTGCATAATTGCACATTTGCACGAAAAAAACACTAAAAATAAAATAACTGCAAATGATATTTATCTATCATTGTGTCACCTTTGTAAGTAGTTGATAAGAGTTGCACAATATTCACGATCGCACTTTATATTTGTTTTCAAGCAAGGTTTGCGCTTTACGCATCTTAATTGTAAAGGAATAATGATTGGATGTTTAAGATTAAGCTAAATATTATGCACGATTATCATTAATCGAATCAATTGATATCATAAGGAAAATAACAAGAATTAAATGCGATTGTGTTGAATCTAAATTGAAATTCTACTTGATTTCAGAGTTGTCGTTCGATTCGTAATCACTTTCTTCTTAAAATTATTTATTAAGCAATTTCAACTTGAATTAATACACAACTAAGTAAGATAATGATACTAATAATGCAATGGTTATTGCAATATTTCAACAAAAGTAAACAAAACAAAAAGTAATTGTAATATTTTATGTAATATTCAAATTAAACAATCTAATCACAAATACAAATAATACGTCAAGCAGTTAACTAATGCATAAGTATTGTACATACGTTGGTAAATGTAAATAATATTTTGTTTAATTTATTTGTTATCTTTTGAATATGTTGTCCTTAAAAAGGTTAGATAAAAATATTGTTTTGTGTAAAAATACTTAGTATTAGCGAAGAAAAGAAATTATGGACAAAGGAAAGATAAAACACAAATATATCTCTTCTCTCTCTGGTCAATAAATTGCGAATTTCCAATCGCAATCAGTAGTTGACTCTTAATTATCAGTATCAAGTCAAGTATGATTATACATGTACTTAAATTATTTCGTAAAAGAACGCAAATATCAAATATATGAAATATATGTAAAGTTTATGATAATTTAAAATATTGTTCCAAATGATTTCGTCGAATTCAATAGCTTGCGGTGCAATAATGATGTACATTGCAAGGAATCGCATTAAATACTTATGCAAATTAAGAGGAATCTATATCAACATCATAGTGTAGCGGCAATAACTAATCGTCATTTTGCAATATTAATAAATTCAAATTAATAATGTTAATAATGCAAATGTGTAAAGCAAATCAAATGAAAATTCTATGTAAATGATGACCTAACTTAAAAGTAGTACAGTCAACTGCACATATATCTTATCTAGTAAAATTGATATATAAAACGTTATGATTAAATGTAAGATTTCTATTCGTATAAAGACATCAAAGCCAATTTATTGATGTATAAATAAATAAAATACTACAATATCTAGATATATAGTTCAGTAAAATATAATAACAAATAATGTGAATGAACATAAACGTATTAATACTAAATGTTCATGTAATAACTAGATATCAAATTTGAAGAAAAAATTGAAACGTCTTTAAGATGATTTCAACAATTCAGTCGAAAAGCGAATAGAAGTAGGTTAATTTATAATTGTGAGAGATTTCACCAATGACATTTGTAAATTCAAAATATATTTACTGAAATACGATATTGTGAACATAAATAAGTAATATTTAGATTCATGATTTATTATTGGATTAATTTAATAAATAGCAAGCAAAATAATTATTATTTATCTTCACAAATTGTTCGCAGCTAATTTAACCAAACAAAAACTAATACATTTCTTGTGTGTGTTTTATGATGTTTTGTATCTATTATTATTTATCTACTTCTACCCTATGCAAATAATAATAATAAAAGTACAATATGTATTGAAATTATGAAGGATTTGTTAATAAATGTTTTAGAATATTTTATTAATCTACTTAAGTTGTTGATTGCCATGCAATTTTGTAAGAAAATCTTGATCAGGCCACGACTTGGTGACGCAGCTAATATTTTAATGCATTCAACCAACTATAATATTTAAATTGCTTTATAACCTATTTTCCGAAATACACACTTTTTTTGTATAATTGTATTACATTAATTTATTGTTTCACTGTGTGGATAGTGAAAGATGATGAGACAATAAAAAGCTTGGGGACGTGTTGCTAGTAAGTCGGTATCTTGTTTGTCGAATTGTCTATCATGATTTTTTAACCCTTTGCACTCCGCGCGTTTTTCGAGCAAGTCGACTCTACAGTTCCGCGCCTTTTACTTCAAGCATACCCCCTCCATGAATAGTTAGTGATTCAGTTATCCAATATTATTCCATTCTTAATGCTTTACCCTCCACACCTGGTTACCCCTACTTGGTCACCCGTTTAGGCGACAGCGGTGTGCTATGCT
>JARJDV010012239.1:0-13319 GCA_030264675.1 Anaulacaspis nigra | reverse complement strand
TTAGAGATTTACAGATAGCATGAAGTTGTGATACACAATTAAAATGATTGAAATTTAATAAAAGCAATGCATTGAGCTCCGTTTGAGTAAAATACATTGATGATCATTAATAAAACGATACGTACGTTTATTGAGTATACGATGATCACAAGCAAAAGCAATATTGAGAATGAATGAGCATTATGCAGTTTGCTACACACGCTTTCCGCACGATTGGATATTAGTCGCGCGCGTATTATGTATGATCGAATCGTGCAGCAATCGGCATTCGATCGAATTGCAATTCTGCATACGCGCAGCAACAGTAACATTGCTTTCTGCACACCCGACGAACGCTAATTTCGCATCGAGCAACGCATGTTGCACGGGCGGCCAGGCAGGCATCGATCATCATCGAAAATATTCCGCACTATCATCAAGTTGCACACGTTGTGTCGCTTTAATTAAAATGTAATTCGACACGCGCATTTTAATTTTGCCTCTCTTGTTTCGCGTGCGCGTGCGCGAGCGATCAACATGCACTCATAATTATTACTCTCCGCACGTATTTATCACTATCACTCGATCATTTTTTGATTAAGTTCAATTTATGTCGAATCGCATTTATCAGGCTCGAATTTAATACGATCCGCACATATGCAAATAGCGCAAAAGTTGGCTGGCTGATGATGAAACGAATTATGCGCCGCGTGCGAGTGGTGCTAAAAGTGGTGCGCAAATTCAATTACGAATGCATTTAGTGCAAATCCAACCCTGTGTTCCATGTGCATTTTAACAATTTTAACAAATTTCAACCGTACGGTGGTAATTACATTAGTTTGCAACTCATATTTATTTTTTACGTATTAATTAATCCGTACGTACGTACTAATATTTAATTACACTTTCAACGCTTTTTCTCCCCTGCTCACCTCCCCCGTTCCCCGCAGGGGGGCTTAACTATCCATATCTTCATTATACGTGCGCAAATGAAAAAGAAAAATTCACAAAAGGAAAAGAATGTAAATAATTATTTTGAATTACGCGAGAGGTTTCTTTTTATACGCTCGAAGGGCATTTGGTCATCCAATTGCGTCTTGATTACCAGCCAAACACAAAGGGCGAATAAACTTCCACGCGCAGAAGTCATTGTTCATTCGGCGGCCCTGCACGCTGCGCACTCATCAGCATCTCGTTAAAGTTCATAATTAACAGGGCGCATCTTTTGTGCTGGACATTTCATTATTGTTACTTCCGGCACTAATGCGCTGCCGCGGACGAGCGCGCCGGTGCGTAAAGCAGCGCAACTAAAAAACACATCATCCCCGCCGTTCACAAAAAAAGTTTAAATAATTAATATAAACCCCAGCGCGACGCACGCGTATTGCACTAATTGCTAATTAAAATCAAAAGTATCTAGCGCACAGCGGCGTATTTGCATTGAAATTGCATTTGCATTGTCATAAATAAAAATATCAAATAAAATATATTTCGTGCAGCCAGCAGAAATTATTATTCCAGCACGAGTTCTCGTATTGTGCGCGTTTATTTTTCTTTTTCAAGGAGAGAAGAACGCATGAGTAGTGAGTTAATTTAAAATGTATGGAAAAACGTGGATTAATGACTGACTGCGAGGATGCAAACAGGATGTGCCCGAACAAGGATCACTCAGGAATATAAGCATTAGTTATTCATAGTTAGCGAAAGGCGTGCGTAAAAAATATTTATGTTTTAATTCAACGACGAGTAAAGACTCAACGCCGCAGCCGCCCCCCACTCTCATCGAGTGCGCGCGTACTTAATGAGGAAATTGCATTAATGCGACCGCAACATGCATGTTGTGCATAAACGATAAAGAGCACGAAACATTTACGTTTCACACCGACCGGAAATGAGGCGCAACACGATATACAATACGGAAACGGGCAGCGAGCAGAGAGAAAAAAAACGAGGTGTTGAGCAAATATTTACGCACTTAACGCACGTGTTGTGCACGTAATAAACGCGCAAAGTGTGCACGGAATGGCAGAGTGAAACCTGGAAAAACAATTCATTTCGAATGCATTCCCTCGGAGCGGTAATGGGAATATGAAAATAGTGCCAAATAGCAGGCTATCAAACGAGCGCACTAAGAAAGAGGCACGCGGAATAATTACAAGTTATAGTTGATTTTCCCCGGCAGCAAATAATGCAACCGCGAAATTAATGGGTTGAGCAATTAATTTAATGTTTCAATTATTCATTGCGCACCCGCCGCACCACCGCACCATGAATAATTACATCATCAATTTCTTGTTTCCTTGTAATTACAATTTCCATCTACGCTTTTTGTTTTCGTTTGCCTCCCCGCGGTTTCGAAAATACCGCGGTGAGTAAGTAAGTGAGTAAGTAAATGTCAAGGCGAAAGAAATCAAATATTTAAATTTCTGGGATATTAACCCTGAAAAAAAACCTAGTTGGATGTAGGTGTGTGTTTGACTTTCGGTATGAACTCTGTGATATCACTATAGTCTTCACGGCAAGATTGTAAAAGCTGCAACAGTTGTGTGGACAGACGATCTTCACTCAAGTCAAGCGAACGAGGAATGGCTTGAATACCCAATGAGACGTCGATGCCCTTTGCACGTGACACGAATCGAGAATCCTCACGACGAGGTATCGCACCCGGTCTCTGTCCTCGATGCCATTACAACACGTCCTCCACTCAATCATCCACTCGAATACTCATAGAGTGCAAACGCAAACTATTTAAGTCCAACTAAAAATACCGAGTGCAAATAATTTTCGTGTGTGTGGACACCAAAAAGTTCATTGACTTTGTGGGTACAAGTTGATATTCAATCGCGACCATTAGACTACTACTGTCCGTCCGTCCTCTTATGTTGGACGAGGACTGTTTATTCTCTTTGTGTACTGAACGCGGTCAGATTGGGTGCGTTTAAATAAACAAATATGGCCTTTGCTGAGTTTTCATTCCGGGGACCCCCTCGCTTTCGCTTTATCCTTGGCGCGCGCACAGAACTTCCCCAGCTTGATGCGCGCTCCGAGGAGACATTCAGCGACATAGGAAAAAGGATAACGACAACGGATATATCCGGAAGGCGAAACAGCTCGAGGCAAAAGTCCTTCTTTCTCCCTTTTCCTTCATCCTCAATCATCCCTTTGGATGCTCAGCTAGCGTACATGCAGCCAGCGTGTATGTCCACTTCCTAATGGGATTTTCTACCGCTTTCTGCGGAATCTCGAGGAAAATGATATCTAAACAGATCTCTCAGCTCGCACATATCTTTTTTCGTCGTCCCCTTCATGGGGTTGTGCTTTGAATGATTATGAAAACATAATTTTATTTCACCAAATTGCATTTTTATGGTTTCGAGCGGAGGGCGGGGGCGGCACAAGTATGCAGCACTCCGACGGCGAAATATGAAGAAGAAATGAAGAAGTGACCTCAATGGTAAGATGTCATCCGCACGCATCGCGCAAGAACAACTCTTCCTTCGCTTGTTTAGCGACGAAATCTTGAGCGAAGAAGAAAGGAGGGAATGCTTAAAACGAGCCAAGCCAACAAATAAACTTAAACGAGGATTTATGTACTGGAATCCTGGAATTGATGAGAGATCCTCCCGTTGTAGTCTATGGCGTGCGCGCCGCCGGCGGCTGGTGGCAGCTAAATTGAGGCAGACAATGGCTTATAAAACCAAGCGCGCCGAGGACAATAAAGCCGTGTTGCTCCATTGAAAGAATCAATCTACTTTACTTCTTCGTCGGGGCCGAGAACGGCGAAACGACCAGGGACAACTACCGCGGGGCGGGATCATTAAAAGAAGCGGCGATACCGTAAAATCTTCTTTTCATTGCCAAACCCGGAAAAATGCACGTGCATTCCTATTTAGTTCACTATGTGCAGCTTAATTTCCAATAAATTTTCCGCAAGCGGCGGCGTTGACGACCGCAACAGCAGCGAGGGCGGCAGCGTTTGCAATGGCTTAATACAAAATACTTGCGTAATGTGCGAGCGCACGTGGAACGCGAAGAAAAAGAAAAATCAAGTGTTAACAATCACGTTTCGAGCATTTCGAGATTTGCGAGCGGCGAGTGGGGATGACGAGAGGGGCGGCTTGTAGTGTCACTTGTGTAAATGTTTAACGGCGGCGCGACCGTTGTTATCGCACGTACATCGTCTTTGCGGCAAATCCATCTAAGGTCGGCGCGTGCACGAACGCGTGCGCCGCCCCGCATATTTCACAACGATTTCTCTCCACTTCGTTCTACCGCCGCCGTCGCAGCCGCCGCTACAACGCACTGTGTGTGTGCATTGGTCTCGCATTTATTTATTGCGCTTTTTGACGATTATTACCGAATTTGTCGAGCACGTCAAATCGATGCACAATTACCGGAAAATCGGGTCCCGCTTCTTTGTTGTTCATTTATTACAAAATGTTTTCCCAACAACGGCAACAGCCGTAATTACTGCATGTTTAATTGTTAATTACGACATGCGCTAAACTTAATGAAGTATACACGCGATAATTAATAAATAATTTTTGGTACGCAAATAGCAAACGAATCACGCACGAAATATTTCAGCGGATCAAACAAAATATTTAATCATTAACTAACTAAGCGAATTATTGATGAATTAAATCGAATGATTTTCGCCTCTTTCGGAAATTAGTTGCGCGAGCAAAAACGAGAAACGCACAAAGAATTCAATTCAATTCCATTAAAAACCATCAGGAATTCTCGATACAATACGTAAATAAATAAAATACGACATTACGTATAAAATTCTATATAAAAATTGATTTTCGTTATGGCCGAACACGCGAATAATGTTTAAACGTCGCTGATGCAGTCGCAGGCGTCGCGCGCAATTTTTATATTTTACACACAACTTCCTGATTTTATTATGATTTTATAACTCGAACGCGAGGTGAAGCAATCATTTTTCTGCGCTGAAAAGTGCCAACTTCCTGCGTCGCGACGCGTACTTTGAAACAGGAGGCGGCGCATTAGCCGTTCGCCCGCCGTAAATTATTGATGTTTTATATAATAATGTTTAGTATTTCAATTCGATTGCAATTCCACATCATTTCCGTGCTAATCAAAATTTACGCTGGCAGCAAAACAAATGAGTTTGCAGCGGTTGAATGCGCACGGCATTTGTCATATTCACAGAGTGGTGCATAAGGAGGATGAACGGACTATTTCCGGTAAATGAAAGTTCAGCAACGAGACGCGATGAGTTTTGTTTTACCGCTCTTCCGGTGGACGAGACATCATCCACGTTTTGCGAAATAAATAATTTCGTAGTCGTCGTCATCTTGTGCGCGAGGGGGGCGGCGAGCAATAATAAAGTTAGGCGTGCGAGTTGTTCGAAGTGCGCCGCCACTTTTTGCCCGTATTTGTGTCTTAATAAGTAAACATTTTGACGGCAACTTTGACAGTTGTATACACATTCGAAGAGGGAGAACGCACCGACGTGCGGCCAGCGCGCGCGAGAAGGGTGGTTTGTATCAAGGTAGCGCAGAAGAGTGCAAGTCATCGTCGAAGACAAATTCCACCATCGCGTACATATTTATTTCGGGCCCGTATCTTGTTACCGAAAACCGCGCAGCAATTTCGCACTGCCTGCGGATGGGGGTTGGTTTGCTAGATGCGCGAAGAATTATGGGGACGCCGAAACCGCGCGCGCTCCTTCGTTTCTTCGCTCACGCTGAGTATTATTAACGACTTTTACACATAAACATAACTTTGAGCGCATTCATCATACCCGCGGTACCTGTTCATCTCTCACGCGAAGATAGCACTGATGGCAAACACCAACAACAAACTAAACCTCGAATAAATACATTTCGCACGTAGCTTCTTCTACATTCTCGAAGGGGAGGGTGGATTTCAACCACGCTATATCGGTGACTAATTAATAATTACTCTAAAATGATTTTCATGCCTAATTCTCACGGGTATGTGATATTAATTGCGATATGTTGAAAAGCGTGAAGAACCTCGCTTGGAAGAATATTTACAACTTGAGGAAGTTGGTGTTCCATTGGTTGGCACCTTTCGCACGGAGAAATAATGCTTGGAGGAGCTTAGGCACCCCTCGGTGGAAAAGTTTGTGACAGGCGAGAGAGCGCGCGCGTGCACGCCACGCCGACGTGTTGCACAAGCCGCCCCCCGCGTGCCAGGCAAGCGCCGCCGCTGGATGCCAATGTTGCGCGCAGTTCGATGGCAAATCGGCGCTGCTCTCTGAGCGCAAGTGTAATTACTTGTCATAAAAACACGCAGCGCTGTTCATCTCAAGAGCTGTCACAGCATTTTTGAATGATTTAATACGCGTATTGTATTAGTTACTTATTTCGTTTCAGCCGCCCCCGTCATTATGATTTATTTACGTTGGTTGCTGCGTATACTTATTGAATATTGGCTCAAATAATTTAATGCTTCAACTTGAATTGCGAAACCTCAACTTTGCGCTATGCAATTAATGAATTTGCGAGTTGCTATCAAACTGTTACTGAACATGAACACGAGTAGAGTTTGTGTTTTGTCACGAGCACAAAGAATAATATGAGCGACGACGACGCGTGGTTGAAAATTATCGATAATAGGTGAGAGGTGGACATGATGTGTTCAAACGTCCGAGACTAAATCCAACGATGCAACAATGCAACGCAGGATCCGCTTGCAACCGGTGTGTTTTGTTGTTTGGCGGCGGCAGCAGCAGCAGCAGGCGAAGGGTGGCAAAGTGTTTGTTAGACGAGGAGTGCGAGCAGGTGATATACAACACACGCACGCCGCCACCGCCACACCCGATCGTGCATAAAAGCTTTGTGGCGCACGGTTCGCCGCTGCCGCCATAGCAACCGCCGCTCAGCAGCACGCACCGCTAGCACACAAAGAGCGCGAGGACATGTCAGCAACTGTGGTCTGGCGGCGGCACTTCTCAGAGTGGACACGACAATTCCGAAGGTGTCAAAAATGAAAATTCATCTTAAAACACAAGCCCCGCGTCCGGAAATACCTCTGATTCAAATTCGTCAGATATAGCGGATTCTGCAAAGCAGGAAATAATTTAATTTTGATTGAAAATCCGAGTTGCATCATCATCATCATTGTCATCAGCACCGGAATGCAATTTCACAAAAGAAAATCACACACAATGTCTCGGCGCTATCAAACTTGTCAGCGGGAGCGTACAATGGCAGGCAGTAGTGTCGAACAGGAATATTCGCTGTTTGAAACTTTGCGCGAGCGCGAAATGCAATGAAAGTAAACGCGATCTTGCTTGAAAGCCTGAAAACTGAACGCGCTGTTGCGTCTTCTTCATCATTGGACTTGGACCGAGAGAAGATCAAAGACGTTCCCCAGGACGCGAAGACGATATTGAATAACTTGTTTCTTAATAATGAATTTTACGTCGCCGTCGCCGCCGACGATGGTGTGCGTGCAAATGCACGTGGCGCACGTGTATTGAAAGTCGCCTATTCTTCCCGCGGACGTCCCGAATGCCTTCTGGAATGCACCACGTGCCCCCCACCTTCCCCCTCGCACTTCCTTCCTTCCTTCTTTATGCGCGTGTAGTATGTTTGTGCACTGTGCGTTCCCCCCTCGTGGAGCGCGCGCATTACTTAGTTTGAATTGGAAATTCTCGCTCACATACTTGCATCTAATAAACTCGGCAGGAAATTTCCATGTAATTAACTTTGAGTTTCCATCTCAAAGATCAATGAACGATGAATGCCATCCGCGCGCCGCTCGCGTTCGCATCATATATTCATCATCGTCGTCTCGCGCGCTCGCGCCAAAGAAGAAATGCGTAAGGAAATTCCGCTACAAATTTTTGTATGAAAAAGTGCTCAACTTCTTGACACTCGCCAAGTGTAACATCATCTCATCACAGAGAACAAAAGCGCGTTCATCAACTTCTTCCCTCTTCTTCATCATCATCTCGTTCTTCATCTTCGTCGAAGGTGTAGTGTTACCAATTGTCGAAAAGACCGAAAAATTAGTTTCTCCCATGGCGTAAAAGTAATCTCGCGAAATAAATACACTTAGGTAATAGTTCGAAAGCCGGAAATTGTGATTGCTCAATGCGAGCAGTAAGAAACACGCCTATTTAAACGCGAAATGAGATTGTGTCACATTCACCGTTCCGCCACCAAAAACATGCGTACTTATAATAATCATAACAGCAAAGTCAACGCTGACGTCGCGACGCTTTGAATGGCAGGACGTTTGACGCTGCGGGTGGTGGCAGCAGTGCCGTCGTCGGAGGCGAAAGCGACATCTGCACCAGACAGAACTCGTATTGCCGCCCCGCAGGAAATCGCCATCTAATCTCCTTCGTGGATTATAAATGCGTTCCGCACAATATGTAAACTCATTTCAAATATTTAGTTCCGCGAATGAGAAAGCACTCCGCACAGGATATTATAAAAATAGACGACGCCGATTGAAAAGAATATGCAAATCGTAACAGTAAATTAAATGAAAACTGTCCTTCCTTGACAGTCAGCTTCTTAGCTTTTCTGCGTCGTTTTCTTCCTGTGCGCTCAGGTCGTTCTCGAGCGCGTTGATGACAACGCAGTCGTAAAATGCATCCAAACAATAACTCTCTCCCGAACGCGAAGAGAAAGGTTTATTGCAACGCGCTCGCGCTCTATTATTATTGAAAGCGTGCATTGTGCGAAAAGAAAACGAACGCGACAAGCTTGTTTTGTACGCGCACAAAAGTCTACCTATCTTGTCTGACGCCGTAATAAAATTTCCTGCTTCGCTAAGTGAGCGTAAGTGGCTTTCAACGTTCGGCGGCTGATATGCAATGTTATTTAGATTTCCCCGTACCGCTCTTCGCCTGAGTAATTATCCAATAATTAGTTTATTTACTCAAAGACGACGACGACGACGAAACTCAAGTGGACGAAACAACAGGCAATTAGTGTTCGTACTGCGCTCTCCGAAAAATAAGAATTCATTATCTGTTGCGTAATTAGCGAAACAAAATCAGAGAGAAAGAAATAATGGTAAACAGTTTTCCAGTTTTAATTAGTTATTAGTTCGAAGAATGAACGAAGACGATAGAATTTGCTAAATGCACTTGATTTGAATGGACGGGGGATGAAAATCAAGTTACTGTGCGAATGCTGCAATATCGATGAACATTAAACGCATTGGTCATATTTCATTCGAGAGCGAGGAGGAAGAAGTGGAAGAACGGCGGAGCAGGGATGTGAAATAAATGAAATTGAAACGCGTACAGCGAATGATGCTTTTTCATCCCTTGGCAACGTTGTATCTGGCGAAAACACAGCCGCTCTCGGAGAACGCAAAAACACCGCTCTTGTGCATATCTCTTTCATTTGATTTTAAGCACTTCAGTCTTCGGCGCGCCAGTCAAATAAATGTCAATTTTCGGCGAGCGTAGCGGCTCGACAAATTTATTACCATCGCGTATGCGAACGATAAGGAGCAGATTCGTGCTCGCTCCGCTTTATTCGACGCATCGCGCTGGAAATGCAACATTCAAACATGCATGATACTTATTTTCTGTGACACTGATTCTTCAAATGCGCAAATCGCGAATGAATACGGACAGGCGTGTGTGCGCACTCGTATGACAATCAGGCGCATATTGGAATTGCACGACGAAGACGAGGGAGAATGCCGTGTGTTGCCGGGACGACGCGATGCGCAAAATGCACCTGATCGCAGCAAGCGTTGGCGGCGACGGCGGCTTGAAATCAAAAATTCTGTATGCAAATATGCGCGCCAAGTGTATACGCGATCAAATCGCAAACTTCATAAAGGATTATGATATTGCTTGATGTAAATATCCCTCTCGTATTCACATGGAATTCTATCGTGTTGCACTTAAGTGCATATTTTCACGATTTTCCATCTTGCAATATTTGAGACTTTCATATCGCAACAATCTTATAAGTATTGCACGTTCAATCAAAGACCATCCCGAGGAAATCTTTTGAAAATTGACTCACTATAAAACTAGAAATGCAAAAATTCATCATTTTACAGTGGGATTCTACTGGACAAAAGCAATTTTTCCGACAACAACAATTTCCATTTTTCGTTCTACCATGTGATAGAAGCATAACTGAATTTTATTGAGCTCAAAATATAAATCAAATCGGACTGATAGCTTAGCAATAAATTAATGTCACAATCAAATAATTATTGGATCATATTTAAAATAAAAACTGGACTCCGCAATCAAAATACGTTTTCTAAGTTGTGAATGAACCAATGAACCAATAAGAAAACGGTTTTCAGTTATAACAAGATGAAATCGCAAATTTCTATTTGATAGAATTTCATATAGAAATTAATTTTTATCAAAATATATTTTTTCAAAAAACTTCCTCTTGGTAGTGTTATTTCGTGCCACATTATAATTTAACACTTTGAGTTGTAGAAAATGTTAACAAGAATTAGTAAAATCGGAATTTAATACCGACCCGAGTTATTAGATTTTAAAGCTGAAATTTTCACAATTTCGTTCGCAATGTTCAAGCAAGATTTCTGAATTTCATAACGATTCGCTACTCAATTTGGTCCTGTTTACAACTAAGAGAGGTAATTTGAATATGATATGATGTGAAACATGATCCGACCAACCGTTAAATACAATGGAATTATTGTTATGGTGTAAATCATTTAATAAATCAAATAATTACTGAATAAATAAATTACCTAGCTTGTTGACAATTCTTCATTATTTATATTTAACCAACAAATAGTTAAAAAATGTACCGTACGAACTACAAGATTTGATGTTATGAAGGTTTGTCTCGAAAACAGTTCGTTTGGTCCATTAAGCATCTTGCTATAAATAGCTTGGTACTCACCTAGAACAAAGAGAAAAACTTATTAATAAACGCAATTCAACATTTTTTTGTGGAAATTCACTAGATAATTATCTCGAGACATGAGAGTATATTATATTTCCAATAAAAAGTTGTGGAAATGAGTAACCTGATAGCGAATACATATATAATTTTAACCGTGCGGGAAAATCAAAAAAGAAGAGAAAACACAGAGGCACCGCTCGATTTTGATTAGGAAACCCGATACATTTCCTTCTATTGAAAATGCTTCGGGACATGAACCCGCGAAAAACTCGCGATCGAGGTTGCTATTGAGGACAAGGCTTCCTCTTCTTCTTCTTCAACTTCCCCAAACCGCCGCCTCCTTCACTTTCTTTCTCTGCCTGCGAGCATGTAATACATCCTGCGTCCCCCCCGCACTGTTGCCATGTTCGGAACATGTTTGTCGGGTACTTGGCGCCTTTTCCACATCCGCTAGCAAGCAACCCCCTTGGCCCGAAGCGGGTGCAGGTTAATTCGAAGTCAGGCGCCTCTTCGCGTATTTATTTCTCCTCCCACCCCCAAGTCCGCCGGCTTTAATTTTATCAGGCACTTTGTTTAACATCCTTCCCGAGAATTTTAATTACTTTTACGCGCTGCCGTCTGCCTTCTATGACTTCACAGGAGGCGCTTTCAAGAAGTATTTCCTTCCTCCCACACGTGCAAATCTTTGCCATCGAAGGAGGTTCACATCCCTCATTCGTATTAGTATTTTATTTTACATTAGCTTTTAATTTAATTAATTGTTCGCACTAAAACTAGAAATACTTTTTGTTTTGAGTAGATTTCGGTGTCGTGCACACAACAAACCCAAAAAAAAGATGAAAATATGTGAGACATTTTTTCATCCCTTCTAAGGGCAAGTTGTGCTCCTTCGTTGGGCTCTTTGCAGATACAAATGGCTGGGTAAAAGTTGTCCCTCTGATGTATGAAGACTATTTGGACGCGTCAGAGCCATTTGCGCATTGTGTGCAAATACTTTTTCGTCGTTTCGTGCGCGCGCGTCTCTCGTATTTTTCCTTTCATTCGCTGCGTCTTCCTGTTTATGAGATTTCCCTGGCGTTCGCATGCGCAAATTATACGTGTAAGTAGTATAAATGTATGTTTAAAGAGCTTGACAAACAAACGCGTTCTAGAAAGACGCTACTGCTGCCCTCGCTGCCGCCACTGGCGTTCATTTCGCCTTTCTCTACACGCACAAACACATTTTTGACGTGCGCTGGGGGTGTGTATAAGTCGGTCGCTTAAATATTTCAAAAGAAGCGCGCTTTTATGTAAATGCGCACGGCTTTATTTTTCATCATTTAAATTATCAGACAGCCGCCGCCGTTGCCGCCACCAGCGTCAACGAATTTACTTCTTGATGTTTTATTGTTTAGCAAAACCCTCGAGACCATCGCGCGTAAAGCCCTCCTGCATGGAACGCAATTGTGCGCACAGAAAATTCGGCAGCCGGCAGAGAGACTTGCTGACTGCTAAGCCTCGCCGCCAATTACTTTCCGCTTCTTCGCGATACTTCCCGCCGCCGCCGTCGCTGCTTCGCACTATGCTCGGCACACGAAGATTTTTCACCTTTAATTGAATTCGTATTTTCGCGCATACTTTTACCACTTCTTTTTCGCCGAGGCGTTGCGTATATAGGGGGTGTTCGCGCAAGGCTCGGCTGTAAATTGGGTCAACGTTTATTCCAGACACGGATTGTTTGACGGATATTTTCGAGAGGGGTGCGCGCCCTCAGTTTTAGCGCAATTAATCTAATTGAACATGTTGCCGAAGCGCTCGCTCGAGAGAAGCAAATTCGATTTAATCGACCGGGAACGCGTCACGCATTTTCAAGCAGACGTCGTTCGTCGTCCCTTCAGCCACCGAGCGCGCGAACCATGCCAGCCAAGCCAGCCAGCCAATCTCTCAAGGATGTTTGCAACAAGTAGATAAAAACAATCCGGGCATTGTTTGATTGTGTGCTCAGTAGACGCGGAGGGCGCAGTTCGTGCTTTGTTCATTCGCGCACGAGGAAGCATGTTTATGATAAATTGCACGGCTTTATCTCCTAGAATATTATTGCATTTTTTCCCTCTCCTCTTGTCTGATTCAATTACGACCGTCTAATTTCTTCCTCGAAACTGATGTAGCAATCCTCCGACAGGAATTCGCTCACTCGTTTGTTCCCGGAAAAATTCTGTTTTCGTATTCAATTTATCTTGATTTGCAATATGCACAATTTTATACATTCCCCATTAATTAGCGTCAATCTGCAATGCAATAAAGGTCCAACAATCAACTTGTTTATCTTAAAAATTAACCTGGTTTCTTCCTGTTTCATAAAATATTCCCTTACTGATTAACTATTTAATTATCTTCCACCCTGTCACCCTCTTCGCGGAATAGTTTAATGGAATTTCATGGCTGCGTAGAAATTTTATAAAAATAAAAATTAATTAACTATTTGATTAT